>CM046364.1:11747922-11940422 GCA_025413025.1 Ficus hispida | reverse complement strand
GGACCACTTAGTGTTAAGTATATAGAGACACGCACGTAAAACTATATAGGCAACAGCAAATGCCAGCTGGGATTTACACTTGACACTATAAAATTGTTGGTTTAATTTGTAAATCCAAGGAGAAGAAAAGTCCCAAGTATCAATGTTTTGAAAGAAATTCTTCTTCACGAATACGTTTCACATTTACCAGTGGCTATTAAATATTACACACACACACACACACACATATATATATATATATAGTGGCGGATATAAGGGGTGGCAGTGTCATTGTGTTATTTTATTTTTATTTTAAAATTTTTATTATTTTTATAATTTATCTCTATTAAAATTAAAAAATTATCATATAATTCTTATTTTGTTCTTATTAAAAACAAAAAATTTTCATATAATCCCCCACTAAACTTAATTTTATTAAAAGTTTATAATTTTATTATTTTATCTCATTAAAATTAAAAATTCTCACATAAATCTTTTAAAATTTAAAATTCGTATATAGACCCCTTTAAAATTTATTTTATCTTTTAAAAAAAATTGATGTATTACGAAATATTTTTCTGACTCCATCCCTCTATATATGCATACATTTGTGTGAATACACACACAAACACACACATTGAGCTTCAGATCAGAGAGCGACAAGTGAATAATTTTCCTGCTGGAAGTGTCGTGTCTGGAGGGTAACAATTTATTCCATCCGTGAACGTGTTTTGGTCAATTCTTCATTTACTATAAATAAAAAATAAAAAATCGACGAAGTCACGTGCGTTGCACTTGTGGATCCCCACGTACACACGAAGTGAAGAAATATATATATATATATATATATATATAAACACACACACATATATAGCTTATTTTCTACGTCATATTGAATATTGAGTGTATGGTCGTCTAGTATGCCAAATAATTGTTCGAAGAATCATTAGTGCCGCAAGTATCAATACCAGAATTATTATTATTAATCTACGAAAATATGGAAAAAAAAAAAAGAGAGGCAACGTTGTCATAACTATGCAAATATGAAACATCTAGGCAGTAGAAGGTAGAAATATTAGCTCATGGGCCAGGGTTTAATACAGGTAAGACATATTTTTTCACTGTTAGATTTAATCATAATCCTATTAGAATATATATGTTTAAAACAAATAGTTTTTAATTGCAATGTATCTATTTAGATCTCACTGTAGAAAGAAAAGTATTTTCAACTAAATTTATTATATGAACTGTATTTTTGTTCTAATTGTAGATATTGTTATTTTAGCCGTTAACGACTCGATATATTACTAGAGATAATTCCGCCTTGTGTGTAATAAATTTTTAACATAAATGCTAACGATTAGATGGTTGAAAATCATAGTAAAAGTACAATTCTTACATAATTTTTTTTTTCCTTTTACCCCCTTCTTTCGTAGGGGGTGAAAAAACTAAAATACAATCCCGTGCGTCCTTTCTTGTCATTACAACTGCAACCAAAACCCAAGCAAAGGACTAAAAATTGAAAGGAAAACGAACAAAAACGTTGCCACCTCCTCTTGCATGTATGTCATTATTCAAAACTTTCCCACTCGCAGCCAATCTACTACTTAACCAGCTAAAACGGAGCAGCCCCAACAATTAACCAGGCACACAAGAAGAGAAGAAGCAGCCTCGTCTACTAATAAAAAAATCCTTAAAAAAACACACCAAACCAAATCAAACCAACAATACTTCAAACCTTAACAAAACCATGACAGACAAATTCCATGTCTCCTTTCTTCATCTCCTCTTCCAATTCTTTTGCTTCCTCATTCCCCAAATCCTCTCTTCTCCTCCTCTTCCTCCTCCGTCCTCCTCCGTTTCGACCAAAACGCTCGTTTTGCCTCTGAAAATCCAGGCACTGCCAAAAGGGTCTCTCCAAAACCTCAAGCCTTCTTCCAACAACAACAACAACAACAACAACAACAACAAGCTCTCCTTCCGCCATAACGTGTCGTTGACCGTGTCGTTGACCGTGGGCTCGCCCCCACAGAGTGTTACCATGGTCCTCGACACAGGCAGCGAGCTCTCCTGGCTCCACTGCAAGAAATCTCCATCTCTCACCTCCGTTTACACCCCGCTGTCCTCCTCTTCCTACGCCCCAATCCCCTGCTCCTCACCCGTCTGCGGAACCCGAACCCGGGACCTACCCATACCCGCCTCCTGCGACCCGCAAAAGCTCTGCCACGTCTCCCTCTCCTACGCCGACGCCTCCTCCCTCGACGGCAACCTCGCCACCGAGACGTTCCGGATCGGGTCGTTGAATCGACCCGGAACCATATTCGGCTGCATGGAACCCGGGTTCAGCTCCAACTCCGACGAGGACGCGAAGACCACGGGATTGATCGGCATGAACCGGGGCTCGCTGTCGTTCGTGACCCAGATGGGTTACCCCAAATTCTCGTACTGCATATCGGGACGCGACTCGTCCGGCGTTCTTCTCTTCGGCGACGCCAGCTTCTCGTGGCTGGGCCCGCTGAGCTACACGCCGTTCGTGAAAATATCGACGCCATTGCCGTACTTCGACCGCGTCGCGTACAGCGTCCAGCTCGAAGGAATCAAAATCGCCGGAAAGCTCTTACCCATCCCGCGGTCGGACTTTGTGCCGGACCACACTGGAGCGGGCCAGACCATGGTCGACTCCGGAACCCAGTTCACTTTCCTCCTCGGACCGGTGTATTCGGCGGTTAGAGCCGAGTTCGTTCGGCAGACGAGAGGGTTAGCAACCGTTTTCGAGGACGCGAACTTTGTCTTCCAAGGGGCTATGGATTTATGCTACCGAGTCCCGCCGAGTCGGACGGAGTTTTCGGATTTTCCGGAGGTGAGTTTGGTGTTCTCGGGAGCGGAGATGAGTGTCTCCGGCGATAGACTGCTGTATCGAGTGCAGGGGATGACGGCGAAGGGCGGGGATTCGGTGTATTGTTTCACGTTCGGCAACTCCGACCTGCTCGGAATCGAGGCGTTCGTGATTGGTCATCATCATCAGCAGAACGTGTGGATGGAGTTTGATCTGGCGGGCTCAAGAGTGGGATTCGCCCAAATTAGGTGTGATTTAGTCAGTCAAAGACTAGGGGCCTAGGTCCAAGACGTAGGCCTGATTGTGGCATATTGTTTTAGAGGTTGAGTTATAAATGTGTAGTTGGTGGAGGATTTTTTGAAAAATTATAAAAATGTAAAAATTTTAAATGTATTTTAAAAAAAGAAATGTAAAATAAATCTTATTTTATTTTTTATTGTATGATGAATTTTTTGAACGGAGAAAGTTACATATTAAAAAAAAAAAAGAAAGAAAGAAAGCTATATATAGATTCGAGGGATGTTTGGTGTATAAATTTGGGTAAAAATTTTTAAATTTAAATGATAAATTATATTAAATTTTAAAAAAGATAAAATTTTTTGTAAAAAGATAAAATTTTTTTGTGAAAAAAAAAAAAAGGTTTGAGAGTTTAGGTAGAAAAGGGCGGCTGAGGATAGCTATTTTTTTAGTCGTTTTTTTTTTTTTTGGGTGGTCGGTCTTTTATGTCTTGGTCCCAATTAATCCTATAGGTGGCCTACTGGTTGTGCCACGTGGAGGGTTAGAACAGTTATGGTGATCGGTACCAAAGCTTGGAATTTCCCATCAACTGTGAGATTCTCTGCTCATCTGAAAAGAAAGAATGCCTCTGAATGTCTCGCTGATCAGGAGGAGTATCTTTCAGTTTGCAAAGCAAGACTGTTTTCGTTGACTTCGGTAATGGGGGGAAAAGCAGGTGGGAATTCGGCAGGCGCTGGTGCGAGTGTTTTTGGAGCTAACCATGATGGTGATTGGTGCTATCCAGCTATTAAAAAGCTGATTAATGTCGACGGGTGGGGTTTTTTTTTTTTTTTTTTTTTTTTTTTTTTTAAGTTGGGGGATTTCTCTTTTTTCTTGCTTGTAAGCATGGTAATATTTCGTGCTTCTTACATCAAAGTTGTATTAAATATCATTTAATACACAAATTGAATTTTTTTTTTTTTTGAATGAACAATTCTATAATGATATAAAGGTGTTTTACCCCCTTTAACGAGGTAAAAATTTTAGCCCATCAAATTAATTTAACGGCTCAGATTAAAAAGATACATCAAGAAATCATGAAACTTACCACACCTAATAATTATTTTCCAAAACATTTCGAAATAAAATTAAAAACAAAAACAAAAAAACAAAACATTCCGACCTTCAACTACTACCCTGCTATCACCTTGCCCTCCCGGAGCCATCGATGGAGGAGTAGGCCATGAGACCCATCTCCGGTGGATGGTTCACGGCGGTTATTCACAAATCATTTCAAAAAAAAATATATATATATATATATTATATGGAATCCCCTCCCCCACCGGTAGCTACCTCCACCGAGCCACCATGATGGCTTCTGGAGAGAATCCGGCGAGGCCATAGTGGCGACGGCGCTAGTGTTCTCGATCGTCGGCCGCCGATCGATCTCGATCTCGATCTCGGTGGAGGCGCTTGAAGCTGTTCGGCCTGTGTTCGGGGCAGAGCCGCATAGGAGAGCGAGGGGTGTTCGCCAATCGTCCAGATCGGGCACGGGATCGCCTCTGTCGCCGCTGCGAGTCCACTCCGCCGCCGTGAGCCTTCGAGCGCAAAACGGAGATCTGGATTTCCGGCACAGATCTGGGCGACGGAGGTTGGGTTGGCTCGCGCAGGGGAGCAGCGTAGAGGCTGCAGTAGAGTGAAGGTGAGGGCAGGTTACTGTCGGCATAGAGGAGGAGGAGCGTATGGGAGATCGACGTCTCCCATCATCGGGTCCGACCACCATCGCGGTGACGTTGCCATCGGCGTCGGACGAACACAGTTACACAGGAAGAAGACTTTTTTTTTTTTTTTTTCAATTGTTTGTAATCCCATGTGATGGATGCACAATAAATTTTGTGTTCCCAGAGCATCTCAACGTTTGAAAATGAAATCCTAGGGTTGGAAATTTTTACCCCATTGATAGGGTAAAAAGAGAGGGTTTCACCATTTTTGAATTTTCCCTTGTAGTAATTGGAGATTTTTATGTTTGGGTGCCCCACCCGTAGGATGAATAGAGTTGTGATCATGATGGTAAGAGGATAATGCATGTTGTATGAAGTTAGATACGATAAAGTCACTGAAATTAGTCCAGTTGTTGAGATAAGAGAGTTAAAGATTCTAGATCCAGTAAGTCCTAGATTTTAATCTTGACAAAAATTAAGATGATAAGTGCTTAACAATTCAAAAATATAGACTCTATAAATTAATTTTTTTAAATAAAATTATGATATTTATTTTATAAATAATGTTTGATTTGCATTAAAATCGATCATCCTTTATAATTGGGGCTTCTCGACGTAGAATTTCTTATTATCATTGTTTACATGAATGTTTCCAAAAATTCATTTTTTTCATACCTTTTGTCGTAAGATTTTCTTCATTGGCGACTTCTAAAGGCCAAATAATGCCGTAATTATATCGAAACCAAATATTACTTACATATTGTTGAAATAAACTGACTATATGTGTAAATTACAATATTGATATCATCTAAAACTTCATTTTAAGTTCCATTGTCAATGAAAATAACGTGCTCTATATTATTTTGCCATATAACTCTAGCCGCAAAGCATGTTCTTTATTTTTCACCCAAAAAAAAAAAAAAATCATGTTCTTTATTTGATTATAATTATTGTTTTTTGGTCATTAAAACGATGCTTAAGATCGGTAAGTAGATAAACATGTACCACATTCCACATGGTGATTCTACTTGAGTGGTCAGCTTGTCAGAAAGGTGAAGTGTCATTGCCAACCAACCAGATGTTGATTTCGAGATCACGCATATATACATATATATGATTTGGTAGATATATACACATGTATTATTACAAAAGAAAAAAAAAAGATATATACACGTATATATAAAAGTCTACAAATATGATATTCTACGAAAATCCTGTCGTCATCGTCATTATAGACAGTCCGATCTAATCTCGAAAGCGCAGCCTCACCCCTTGTCTTTGTTTGGCTTTCATTTTCTAACAAAGTTTTTTTTTTTTTTTTGGGTGATTTTTAAGCACACGACTGCTTTCTGCTCTAACGCTAGTGTAAATAATTAATTACTGAATTTGATCATTGGATAAAAGCTATATTAAAAATTAAAAAAAAAAAACACATAAACTGATGGGATGTAGTTAAAAATAAACCTACAAGAAAGTTATTTTCATATTCTATAGAATTCTCAAAGAAAACAAAAAAGTGCAATTACTGTTATACAAGATCAAGATGTATATACAGGTAATTTTATATTTGAAAAAAAAAAAAAAAAAAGAGTGGAAGAGGTTTTTGAATTAGGGAAGCAGGTAAGGGAACTTATGGAGTAGAGGCAAAGTCATTTTAGAGTTGAGGTTTCAGCCACCAAAACCATATCTTTGTCGTCAACTTAGAGATATTAAGTCATCTATATTATTTTTAATTATTTATATAATATGTATGTGTGTATATATGTATATGTATATATGATTATTCCACCTCTCTATACCACCCTTAGATTCCACCTCCACCGGTGCAATTAGTTGTTTTGTAATATATATTTATATATGTGAGGCGCGAGTTATTTTATTAAAAATAAAGAAGCACATTCTCATAAAACAAAATTAAAATAAAAAAATTTTTAACGTTAGGCAAGGCTCTTTTTCAGAATCGATACAAGAAAAATCATAAACTGCATGTAATTTTGTTGGATAAATCATAAACTACATCTATTGACTACCAATGCAATGACTAGTAATGAGTAAGAAGGATTAATTCCTTCCAAAAAAAAAAAAAAAAGATAAACAGGAGAAGGGGGGGAAAAAAAAAAAAAAAAAGATATCAACGTCTTCTTTCCATAACAACAACAATAATAAATTTATGGTTTCATTCCCACTCAAGAGAAACCATTTTGAACTTTTAGATGTTTTACTGTGAGACTCGAACTTCATAAAAAGTTTTTTTTTTTTTTTTTTGTATAGAATGTTTTCGAATTTTTTTTTTAAAATCTATAGAACAAACTCTATGCAAAAAAAAAAAAATGTAATAAAATTCCAAAAATAGAAAAAGAGAGAGGGGTGGGGAGAGAGAGTGTGTGTGGATCTGGGCCCGTCGATATGTTTGAGAGAGGCCCAAATTATGAGGCCCAAAATTTGGAGCCCAACTGAATCCAAGAAGAAGAAGAAGTCCGAGTCGGGACTCAAAATAAGATCGGTGAGCAGTGAGCACAACAACTCGGTCGTCCCCAATCTCTCCGGTATTCAGAAACCATCTCCGAAACGCCGACCCGTGTGAAATCCATGTTCACCGGCTGCTTTTTGGAGCCTTTTCTGATACCATCTCGGGTAAACTCTCCATCTCTCTCTCAGTTCTTACCCTTTGCTTCCCAATTTATTTGCTTCTCTTCGTTCTCGGCGTTTCTGGGTATTTCAGCAGTTCCTGCGATTCCTAAATTAGGGTTTCTCTTCATCTCTGATTCCTAACCTGAAAGTAAACAGCTTTTCTGATCAGATTAGCTTGGTTTTCATTTCTTTTTTGGTTTGATCTCAATACGTGAATTTTCCGATGAATTAGGACCAAATTGAGCTAGCTTTTGGGGATCAATGATCTATTTTTCACATTGTTATTTTGGAATCGATTTATTGATCGGATGTTGGAGAATTCAAATACATATGTGTGTGTGTGTGTGTGTGTTGTTTTGGTGAAATGTGAATTGGGTTTTCGTTCTGTCAGCTGGTTTTTTTTTTTTTTTAATGAATTTTTGGAGTTTCCGATAATAATTTAGTTTGATTTTCAGCTTCATGGTTTTTGTCAAGTTATTATGGTATGCTTTAAATGTTTTTGCTCCTGGGATAAGCAAGGTTATGGAAAAATTCATGTGCCCTTTTGAACGGTCACGATTTAAGCAATGCATTCTTGGATTATTGATAGCTTGATACTTCAGTTTCAAGGGAGATTGAATATTGTTATATAATGGATGAACTAGTAAATCAATATTTTTCACGTAAATATTAGGGAGAAAGAACAAAGAATTGAGTTATTGCAATTTGGTTTACAACTGAGAGAAACAAGGGCATGAGTATTTGATATAATGATCTTGAATCCAAGGCTGTAACGCCATGGCACTGATGTCTATCACTGTCGACAAAAATTCAGTGTGATTTGTTGCTTTTGATCTGATACTTATATATTTACCTGCTGCTTAAGTTGGGGGGTTCTTACGCTTGTGAAACGTTAAGAGTTGCGTTCGTTGAACCACCTGTCTAAGTATTTGTTTTCTTAATGTTGCAGAGATTTGGAAACTCGCTAATATATATTTAATTTTGAGGACCTTCAAATTTGCGACTATATAATTCATTGAGGTTCTTTTGAAAACATTCGCCACCATGAGTTTTGTTTTCCGGGGGACAAGATCGGATTTAGAAAGTGGATTTCCAGGGTTTGTACCTGAGCGGCGTCCAATGGTACATATAAATCTCATACGTCAGACATGTAGTTTTGTTATTGTTTTATCTTAGTGTTCCATATCACGTGTAGAGTTCAACCATTATCATCTGCTAACCGCTTTTAATGTTATTTTTTTCCCTCCCATCAGCGTGTACATTCAGCACGTCCAGTTAATTCCAACTCACTTACTTTCCTTGTTACAGGTATATATATGTTCTCACAATTGATTGCTCCTAGGATATATAATATTACCAGCTGTTTTATGCAGACATTAATCTCCCTTACTATATCTTTTGTGTCAGTTTTATTGCTATTCATGATACTAAACTCACACCAGATGTCACCTAACTTTCTGGTATTTTCTTTCTCTACTACCAGTAAGGAGTATTAATCTTGTTGTCTGGGTTTCCAAATCATAATCAAATTTTCTGGGGTTTCTCTTTAACATTTCTGTAGCTATGGCTTGTGCTTGGTGTCTTCTTGATGGCCACTACATTAAGGATGTACGCAACTTGCCAGCAACTTCAAGCTCAAGCCCAAGCTCATGCTGCGGCAGCCAGTGGCCTTCTTGGTCATACTGAATTGCGGTTGCACATGCCACCATCCATATCACTCTCAACAAGAGGTCGTCTGCAGGGCCTCAGGCTTCAGCTTGCTCTTCTTGACCGCGAATTTGATGACTTAGGTCTGTTATCAATATGTTGAACAATTTTTTACCTTCTTGTGTTATCTTATTTTTTATACTTTTCACCGAAAGCAGAGTGGTAAATCAATCATTTAATTGTTCGAATCATTGAGTTGTTCCCCTTGCTTATTTTGCTCCCTTTTTTTTTTTTTTTTTTTTTTTTCCGAGTGTTAAAAGATTATGAGACATTGAGAGCATTGGATGCTGATAATGTTCCCACAGCTTCTTCAATGAGTGAGGGAGAGATAAATGCGCTTCCTGTCCATAAATACAAGGCTGCTGGTCCTCAAACGTAAGTTTCGAGTTTTACTTGTTGGCTTTGGCATTTTTTTTTTTAAGATTAAAAAAATTAATAATAATGAAGTAACGTCCTGATAGTTAATAGTTACAAGTTAAATTCTATTTGTGCTAAATTTACTCCTCATATGACTATCCTAGAAATGAAGGTTTCTTTTATTGTTCACAAATTTCTTGGCTGAACTCTTCTCTTTTGAAAGCATTGTTACATTAAAGTTTTTATCATCCTTGGATTGGCGATTTTTCTTATGCTGTGTGGAATAATTTGACTGCGAAATTTGGATCTTTAGGTTGTGTTTGCTGTTGTTATGAGAAAGGGTGGGGGAAAAGGAAAATGGGGAAGAAAGCGGGGGACAGTGTCAAACCTTTGGACAATTTAAGTTGGTTCCAAAAATTGTTCGAAATCTTCTAACTTGAAGATCACCGTCTTATACAATTAGTTAGTAGTTGGGTCCAAGAATCCATTAATTGTAAATTTTTGGTTTGGCTTGTTTTGCAGTGTTGCCTCATGTATGCAGCAGGCCTCATCGTCAGCATCCGCAGAGGTATTAATAATCCTTTTGTTACCTTTTGTTTAATTGTATGCGTTGGTTTGGCTGTTGGGTTTCTGCCACTTGAGATCATAAAAGAAAGATTGTTTCTTTCTTTTTATATTACCTGTATTACTGGTTTGTCTTGCCATTTATTTTCTCTCTGATGTTTATTTCCTATTGTCTGCACCAGAAGCAAGGAACTAGTAGTGATGCAGCTGGGAGCACCAAGGCATCAGAAGACGAACTGACTTGTAGTGTTTGCTTGGAACAAGTTAATGTTGGGGAACTCATCCGGACCTTGCCATGCTTGCATCAGGTTTTGAAACTTGTTTCAAATAATTCTTAAGCTAATTTTTTCCAGTTTTGTTTGAAATACCACCGAGGGGATATTTTCCAGTGTGTTATAATGACTCGACATAATGCATCTAAATTTACTCATTTTGCATTTGTGTGTGTGTGTTTGTTTGCTATCGATACATTGAAAAGCCTTCAGTTGTCTTTCTCTGCTTTTACTGTTTTATAGTGAAATAAGATAGTAAATGAGCAGTTCTCTTTCGTCGTTTTCCTGTAAAATTGGAAGGAGTTATTATTAAGTTTCTAACCTTGAAAAATAACTTTTCATTTTGCAGTTCCATGCTAATTGCATCGACCCGTGGCTAAGACAACAGGGAACGTGCCCGGTTTGTAAATTCAGGGCAGGATCTGGTTGGCATGAAAATGCACAAGGTGAAGAAGATGCCTCTTATATGGTCTAGTCTTCGCCAGCGACCCTTCCCCGCTTAAAAAAAAAAAAAAAAAAAAAAAACCTCTCCGACGACCCCGATTTAACTAAAGAATGAATCCGACTTTAAGACGGGCTTCCATTGCCTAAAAAGGGGTTGTCCATAGAATATAGAGCAAGTTTGGCTTATAAATTATTGGCGTTGTTTCCGGTGTCTGTTGTAACTATCTTGACCTGGGCATAATTAACAGAGTGAAAAAATACTGTACGGTCTACTTCGACCATCTTCACCAATGTTGTTTGTTGTGGAAGAAATACTTACATAGACGAACACCTTGCTTTTCCGATGTTGGCAGATTCTACACCAAAACTAATCTGAGAAGTCTGAAACCAGGCCGCATTTTTCGTATCGTCGATTTTTTGCTATAGTGAATGACAAACAAATGCAAGTTTTATCCAGCATTCTAGAAAGGACAGGTAGCAATTTGCCAAAGAACTAGCATTGAACATTGAAATAAGCTAGTTGGATGATTCTTTGGCTCATTTATTAAAAGCTTATATACCAACCTTTAGTATTAATGGTATTTGGGAAACTACTCTGGTTTATAAATAGGTTGGAAAAAGGGATGAAAAGGGCCGGTAATGCGGGTCATGATATGACTTAAAAATGACACGTTTTTTACGGGTTCGGGGGTTGGGGGGGGCTGGATGGATCAAAATCGAGTCTACCCAAATGTGATATGATAAAGATAGGTTAATTTTGGGTTGAACGTCTAACCTAAATACGACCTGTTCTTTTGATGTATATCAATTTCAGGTCCAAACCTGAAATTGATCTGTATAAACTCATAAAAAATTAAAAAATAAAAACTTGTTTGGTATAATATTGATAACGATCTTTATTATTTTTGTAAGATTTTCTATGAATTCAAGATATGATTTGCTTGTTTGAATTAGTTTTGATGGTTATAATATATTATTTTGCTTAATTTGTGTTGTTATGGTATTGATTTGTGTTAATTTCAATTCCTAGGTCAAATCGTGTCACCGGTCAATTTCAAGTCGCAGGTTAATTTTGATTCGTATCGTGTTCACCCGTTTCGGGTTCATGCCAAGGACAATTCGTGTCACGGGTTGGGAAAAATATAGATCAACACGTAACACGATCCGTGACACAAATTACCATCCCTAAATTGAAACATATAGTGAGCTGACCACAAATCCCAAGTTTTCATATTTTTATTACATAAAAGGGCCAACCTCTGTCACCATCAGAAAACTATTAGTCAATTGTTTTTGGCAGTAGCCAAATCAAAGTTATGCAAGCTAGCAAATGACGATACTACTTTCAACTAGATATAAATGTCATATGGCCCTATTTTGCTTTGCCCTTTCCTTTCCCTTTCTTCGACTCCAACTTGGCTTGAATTCGGGCAGCCGCAGCAGCTTTGGCTTCTTCTCTCCTCTTCTTTTCTTCCTCTTTCGTTGCGGCAGCAATCTCTCTCTGCTTCTTCAGCTCTCTGTGACAAGTTATGATTCGAACGTGAATTATTGTATTGTTTCTTATAGTAAGAGTCTGATGTTGATAACAAGACTCCTCAGGGTATCAAAAAAGAACCATGAATGTTGTAGAGATGGATTCGACGTACTCAAGTCTAGCCCTCTCCTCTGAAACACTGCCAAGACTGGATCCCTTACGCGGATTGCAGGAAACTAACTCCACCTCAAATATAAGGGTCGCACTGCAAGAAATGCGTACACAATATAGAGTGACCAGAACTACTACAAGACAACCGATGTAAATACTTGTCTGTGAACTTTGAACTCCAGATTTTGCACATCATGTAAGTGAGAGAGACGTGAGACACCTGGACCAAGCACACGACCTAATCTTTAAAAATTTTCCCCTCTAGGTTTGTTGGTGGGGTGGGGTGGGGGTGTGGTCGGTCTATTTCTATCAAGCTATTGATTTGATTTTATGGTTCCAGTTTGCTTGCTTGCTAAATTGGGTCAGTTTTCAATTTCCGATTTCAGTTGCGAGGCATGCAAAAAAACATGCAGCTGTAACAGTACCATTTCTCAGACAGACTTCAGTGCCTTATTTGTTTATTTATTTTGGTGCCCGCCAAATAACTAAAAGCCCTTTATCTGTGGTTCTAAGAATACGAAAGGAAGTAAAAATGACTTTACTCTGGCGGAATATCAGGTGGGGAACCGGCACTTCCATAGGCATATTCCGGCTTGCAAGTGATTTTTGCTATCTCCCCAACCTGGAACCAACAATGAAGACTAGGTAAAGGAAAAGCCTTCAATGTCAAAACTAACAAAGTTTTGCATCAGGAGAACAACTAAACCTTCATAGTTCGTAATGCAATGTCCCAAGCCTTGATCACAGTCCCCTTTCCAACCTCAAAGGAGAAAATGGTATTGTCTTCACGTGTAGTATCAAAGACGTCACCAGTTTCTGCCAGAGTGCCTTCATAATGAACTGCTCAGCGCAAACAAATACGTTATTACTGTCTTAACAGTTACATTATTCCAAGAAATCAAACGGCATTTGAAAGATGGACACTAAAAATGTCTTCTAGTTTAACAAAAGCCTCAATCTAAGAAGCACAAGAATCCAGACTAAACCCAAGAGAGTATCACCTACTTGAATCCGGTACACTATTTTCTCAAATGAATTTGGAAAAGGACTCTACTTACTCCAAATTTCTACTTCTATCAACATCGTCGTTCTATTACTTAAAATGTTCATAAACACGCAAACAACGAAAATATTTCTCCAGCACATTAGATACCATCAACAAGGGGAAGATCTTCGTTAGGAGCAATTGCCTCTGGTTTTGCGTGTCTTGTTATTGTCTTGATGACACCTCCATCTCCTGTTAGATCAACTGCATCCCCCATGGCTTGCAATCTTTCAACGCTCTGGTCAATAAAATTAAACAAATATCATCCGAAAATCTTCGAAACTAATTGAACAGTCAAATTACACATTTTGAGAGAAAAAGACTTCTTATGCAGATCATAGTAAATTAGTAATAAGATTAAGTATTAGCCCTAGCTATTCCAGGAATCAGTTAACAGACGGAAAAAAAAAAAAAAAAAAAAAAAAAGACGAAATGCAAAACAATCATCATTGAAATCCCTCAAATCAGATTCAAATCAAAGCATCAAATCTTCATGATTATAAAGAAAACAGAAAATAGGCCAAATTATTCCGTTCTAAATCTTAGGTAAAATAATAACAGAATTAGAAATGAAAATTCCCAAAACTTACAAGTGACAAAATAAACAAACAAGTAACGGAACCTAAAGAATCACTAACCATCAATTAATCTTTCCATAGAACAAACAAATAACAAAATCAAAATTCAAAGGATTAGAAAAGGAGCTAGGGTTTTGAGAGTGAGGAAGAGATAAGTGGAATCGGACTGACCCGTTTGAGAGGTGGAATCCGAAATGGAGAGAAGAAGAGGAGAAATAGGGCTGTCGGAGTTGTTGAATCGGAGAAGAAAAGTTGATCAGATGGTCTTCATAGCCGAGAGCTCCGGTGGCCATAGGCGTCTGACTGTCCAAGTTAAAACGGCGATGGAAGGCCTACTGATTTATATATATATATATATATATATATATATATATATATATATATATCCATTATCCAGTCCAAATTGGGGATATTTTTCCTAGCTGCATTTGTAGTGCGTGTCGTTTCCTAAAGTAATGAAACGACTGTCGTTTGTCAAACGCGCCTCGTCTATCTATTTCAAGTTGATCTACTATGTAACACGTTATATGTCGTTGGAGTTATTATTGTTATTGTTATTAATATGAAACAATTGAAAATGTTACAAATCATTAATATTGATGGTACAAACACTATGAAACTCATTATTATACTTATATGTACGATCGTCAGATTTAATATTTAACATATCTAATTATCACATTGTTTATTTTTCGAGCTTTAACTTATGAATTTGTTTAATCCTTTTATTATCGTTAAGTTGATATACGATTAACGTTATGTAATTTAATGTGTAACATGTTATATCTTGGAGCTTTTATTATTATTAACATGAAACAATTGAAAATGTTACAAATCATTAATGTCGATATTATAAACATTATTGTCAGACATGTACGGCCATCAGATTTAAGACTTTATCCATCTAATTATTATACTGTTCATTTCATAATTCATTAATAATTTTTTTAACGAGTGTGATAGTATTTTTTGGAGCTTTAACTTATGGATTTCTTGATTCCTTTTATTATTAATTTGGATGGTCTGGAAGGCGACTTCATCTCTTCACGTTATCTCATCTTTCCCTCCTTTCATCCGTCCAACTAAATAATAGATTAGACCTCTCCTTTCAACACTTTCCTTTTCTCCATCTCTCCTCCTAACCAAACGCACTATTTGCACTATATATGTCAATGGTGTCAATTTATCATTTTGTACTACTCTTTGAACTTGATTATAATTACAAGTTAGTCGTTCCACCATTTTTTCTCTCAGAAATTAACACTGTGACTACATAGGCTCTTCGCGGTCATGAGGTTGTAATTAGAACGTTAGATACGATTCCTCATGTAGAAAAAGGAATGGTAATAAGCTCGATTGTGACCGGGGAGTTTATGATATTAAAATGCAGTAATTTTATTCAATTAAAATATGAATTGATACGATAAAAAAAATATTTTTTCCCTTATTTCAATGTATCAACAATATGCAAATTGTGCTCTTTCTCCTTTTTTCTCTTATGTGTTAGGGTTTGTACCGTTCGTATTTTTCTCTTGGGGCTGGAGTCCTGTGTCACCTCTTGGATGGTCACCAGACTACCTGCCTTAGAGAAGATGTATTGGACTCCATGATGATGGTTTTTGTGGGAGGGATGACTTCATGATCGGATGAGATATATTTTGGTCTCTTTAGTCGTGTTTGTTGGCTTGTCACCAGAGGTATTATCCATAGTGGTTGGGGCTTTTCTCATTTTTGCTATGGCTATTTGTTTAAAATAAAGGTGATGGTATTTCCGTCTTATGTTTTGTTGGTATATTTTTGTGCTTATTTTATAATAATGGAGGTGGTCTCCTCACAATATTATGTTGTTTGGGTGTACAATCCACTAAAATTAATTCTATGTGTTATTGAGGATGACTTTTTTGCTACAGGTCTCTTGTTCCCGATCAATCGGAGTTTTCTATCAATTATAGCGGTATTGTTGTAGAGTCATCTGTGTGCTTGATTATTGATGTGCCTTTTCGATTTCCTATTGTTAGATTTCGATGCATGTTTTACCCCTTTGTGCATTTTATTAGAATTTACCAGTGGAACCAATTTGTGATTAAGGTTTAATTTCTTTGTGTGATGAGATCATTCAAAGTATTGATATTTATATTTTATTAATTGGAAATATAATTATCCTTTCAAGGGAAAAAAAAAGGGCATGGTTACATGTTAAGGTAATAATGCATTACATAATGGCATAATATTGTTTTAATTAATGTGTAACGTTTGTGTCTGATCGTAAGAAACGAAACATCCCCATATGTGATAACTGAAATCGTTCTTTGTCTGACTAAGAAATACAAGTCAATAAAAATTTCATCTGACTTGGAATTGGAACAAATCTTGTAATAATTGAAGTTAATAATGAATTACAAGATTAATATCGTGTAACATTGTGTTAATAAATATATAACATACATGCATATTTATAATAGGAAACCATGTGTTGTGCATACATTGGCTTTTTAGTTGCACTTAGTTGACTTTAAGGTTTCATACATACTATGAACTTTTCTTACCGTCTCGAAAGATCAAACATGGTAGTTCTCCATCAAATGTATCATATTCATTTGTTTCTTTTATTTTTTTGGATCCAAGAAGATACATATTCATTTAACAAACCATAAACACCAACATACAAATAGAAAACCTCCACCACAGACCATAGACACAGCAACAAATAATTTAAGTATCGCAGCATAATCTAACGGTAATCTCACACTTAATTTCACTACAAGATGTGGAGTTTGAAATCCCCACCTTAAGTTCCAAAAAAAAAAAAAAAAAAAAGCCCAAGTTGAGAAAGCAAGCCAAAAAAAATTGAAGGGAAAATGTTAAATGAATTTTAAAGCAAATAATCTTAACCCCATATAGTCAAGTGGGAAAATCTAATTGGAGCCAAAAAGGGGGGAAAAATCGGTAAAAAAAAACCCTAAAAATTAATAATCTCTTTATCCTATCAACCAAGAATTGATCTTAAATACCAACAACTTACTCCAAACATATAATGCTTTAGCCTCTGCATTAAAACCACAGACGTTTGGATTCAAGGTCACAAGCTCAACAACCCCCCATTGCATGACAAAAGCGATGAACGACGACTGAATGAACGACGACTGAATACCTGTCGTACGTTCTTCCTTCTCAAACAGTTCTATTCCTCTAAAATAATGCTTTTAAAATTATTTCCACAATATTTTAACAACTACCCACCCAACCAAACAATAGCTCTAACTATTTAGATAGTACCCCTCACAATCAGCATCGTTCACGCTCGATCCAATGACTAGATTAGGCGTTCTAGCTAGTTCAAGTACTTTCAGGTGTGTTAGACTAAAGACCATTCCTAAATGCAAAATGTTTCAGAGTATCAGCGACATTGAACATTTCATTAATAGAGAGAAATGGATCCTATTAATGGGTCTTATGTTGTAAGATTCATCTTTTATTGGTGAGTGATGTTTAACATTATTGATGCTCTCTATATTATTCTAAATTGATATTAATAACCAAGTCTAAGGGGATATTTACTTCTTCTTCATCTTCTTCTTCTTCTTTTTTTTTTTCGTGGGAATTCTGTGCTTTACTTGCTCATTTAGTTTAGGAGATCTATTTTTCTTCTTTCTTATAGCAATAATATTCCCTTATATTTCTTTTTATTTGTAATTTTTTTGTCCAAAGTGTAACCTATGCTCCAGCTCCATTTCTCGCAAATTTATTGCTAAAAAATTTTTTTATAATGTTAGTTTGAAAAACAATTGTCACTTCGTTCCTTTTCAGAAAAAGAAATTGAAATATCTATTATGTTCTCTATTTCTTTCAAGTTTATGGGAGATGTTTTTTTTTTTTTAATCGAAAATACTATTTTCACATAAAATAGGTAAAATGTGTATGATACTTGAGAAGATGGGCATGTAGGATACATTCTCGCTATAATTGAAATAATTGTGAAAAAAAAAAAAAAATTGTAACAAAACAATTGTTTGAAAAGGAAATGGAATACGACTTTATAGTGATAAAGAAGTAACGATTGATAAAAGACACGGGGATATTTTTGGACTAGATCTGTATTCGTAGTCTACATTTGTCTTATTACTAGTAAACAACTCCCTTCTGAATTCTGATAAATAGGACCATTCGAAAAAACGTCAACGACTTTTATAAAATTCAAATTTTAATGAAAGAAAAAACTGTAGGAAAAAAAAAAAAAAAAAGAAAGAAAGAGAATTGTAGACTCAAACTTATGATCCAATTGTGATTTAGTATTATTTTATAAAAAGTTTTTCAGATTTTACAAAATATGTATATATTTTCATAGATGCTTACCCATAAAGCTACCGTGCTCTAACTCTTTGTGTGCACTTTTTCTTTTTCTTTTTCCTTTTTTTCCATGCAAGTCAGAATACATATAATCTCACAAGAGAAATTGATCACAAGAATTTTTAAAAAGAAAAATATTAATAGATTCATAAATAAAATTTATTAAATTATAATTTTGAGATAATTATTAATTAAAAATACTCGTGATATTTATTAATTATTAAGACTTCACTAAGTTTGTTTTCTCATACTCCATGTGCATTAATTGTAATATCGTACTCCCTAATAGATGTCATAGTCACTGCAAGAGATAAGACATGAACTGTCCAAAACATATTTTAAGATTACAAAATGTTTAAATGGTCACTATCGCAAAATCACCCAAAATAATAATAATAATAATGGTCACTATCGCAAAGCTTAAAATGTGCATTAATTATTTTTCTGTGCTTTTACCCCCCTTTTTGTGGTTGAGACTTGAGAGGATCCTTATCTTTATTGTAGAGGTCACAATGGCGTGTTGTATTGTTATAATGCATCGTGGATGTGATCAAAGCACCGAAATGAAATATGACATGTTGTATTGTTTTAGTATTTTTCTCATGGAAATTAGACCCACTTGTAGGCCTGAAAAAATGCTTAAACATTACCTATAATTATCTCTTATGACCTAATTTAGTGCCTAAGATATGTTTGGCATTAAAACAAAGAAGGGATAGTGGTTGCAAACATAATCTATTGATGATATAATATCTGATTTAACTTAAAGATATAAAATTCAAATCCCTTACCTTAAGTTAAAAAAAAAAAAAAAAAAAAAAAAAAAAAAAAAAAAAAGGAGAGAGAGAAGGGATAACTAATTTGAAACTCTAAAACAATTGTTCTCTTCGTGGGATTACGTATTCCATGCAAAAAGTGGATGAGTAAGCTTACTTTTTCTTTTTCTTGTTTGATACAAACGCAATGTAAAATTAAACATGGGTCCTTTTAAATTCAAGTTCTATTTTAATATAAGAACATCTAATAGTCATTAACATCCTACCTTCTTATTTCAATTTAGGATAATTTTACTGTAAAACCCCTTTTATATACTCTATCTTTATAGCTCATTTTTAAACCGTTAAAATATAATCAAACAGTTAACATGTTGTTTGTGTATGATAGTTATAATGCACCATACCTCATGCTAGTATATACTAAAAAATTTAAAAATATTATATCAAAAAAACACTAAAAAGAAAATACTACCAATTCCCTCCCTGGTCGACGACACACTTGTAGGCCTGAAAAAATGCTTAAACATTACCTATAATTATCTCTTATGACCTAATTTAGTGCCTAAGATATGTTTGGCATTAAAACAAAGAAGGGATAGTGGTTGCAAACATAATCTATTGATGATATAATATCTGACTTAACTTAAAGATATAAAATTCAAATCCCTTACCTTAAGTAAAAAAAAAAAAAAAAAAAAAAGGGAGGGAGAGAAGGGATAACTAATTTGAAACTCTAAAACAATCGTTCTCTTCGTGGGATTACGTATTCCATGCAAAAAGTTGATGAGTAAGCTTTCTTTTTCTTTTTCTTGTTTGATACAACGCAATGTAAAATTGAACATGCGTCCTTTTAAATTCAAGTTCTATTTTAATATAAGAACATCTAATAGTTATTAACATCTTACATTCTTATTTCAATTTAAGATAATTTTACGGTAAAACCCCTTTTATATACTCTATCTTTATAGCTCATTTTTAAACCGTTAAAATATAATCAAACAGTTAACATATTACTTGTGTATGATAGTTATAATGTACCATACCTTATGCTAGTATATACTAAAAAATTTAAAAATAATATATCAAAAAAACACTAAAAAGAAAATACTACCAATTCCCTCCCTGGTCGACGACACACTTGTAGGCCTGAAAAAATGCTTAAACATTACCTATAATTATCTCTTATGACCTAATTTAGTGCCTAAGATATGTTTGGCATTAAAACAAAGAAGGGATAGTAGTTGCAAACATAATCTATTGATGATATAATATCTGACTTAACTTAAAGATATAAAATTCAAATCCTTTACCTTAAGTAAAAAAAAAAAAAAAAAAAAAAAAAAAAAAAGGAGAGAGAGAAGGGATAACTAATTTGAAACTCTAAAACAATCGTTCTCTTCGTGGGATTACGTACTCCATGCAAAAAGTGGATGAGTAAGCTTTCTTTTTCTTTTTCTTGTTTGATACAACGCAATGTAAAATTGAACATGTGTCCTTTTAAATTCAAGTTCTATTTTAATATAAGAACATCTAATAGTTATTAACATCTTACATTCTTATTTCAATTTAGGATAATTTTACGATAAAACCCCTTTTATATACTCTATCTTTATAGCTCATTTTTAAACCGTTAAAATATAATCAAACAGTTAATATGTTACTTGTGTATAATAGTTATAATGTATCATACCTCATGCTAGTATATACTAAAAAATTTAAAAATAATATATCAAAAAAACACTAAAAAGAAAATACTACCAATTCCTTCCCTGGTCGACGACACACACCCCACACCCCCCCCCACACGAAGCCAGATCTGATGGGCATTTAGAGGGGGCATCGGCTTCAGAGGAAGGGGGCCTCCTCGGCGTCATCGTCGGCATTTGGGGGGGAGGGGGGTGCTATCATTAGACAGTTCCAATACCAGTTTTTTTTATTTTTTTTATTTCTTTTTTTTAATATATGATATTATTGATTAAGGTATATTATAGTTATCATGTACAAGTAATATATTAAATGTTTAATTACATTATGACGATTAAAAAATAAATTCTACCAATAGGATATATAAAGAAGACTTTATCACATATTTACCCTTCAATTTAAAGCTTTTATTTTATTTTTAATTTTTTTTTGTATGTAAAACAAACTAAAGGTCGCCGTTTGAAAAGGTCAAATTTCCATTTTTTTAAAATTAATTATAGTTCAATACTACGCTAGATAGAAGATAAGAAGAGGTCATAAAATTCAATCCAATCCCGTACACCAAACTTAGTCGATTGTCTTTAATATTTTTTTATGTACGAGAGTACATTATCATATACAATACAATTATGAGTAATTATTTTTGAAATTTGGCCATTGTCTGGTACTTTCTTCCTGGCAAAATTTTAAAAAATAAAATAAAATCATTATACATGGTTAGATAAGTGACCATCAGCTATCTTCGTACCTTGCATTGATCATCTACAACTCAAGATTGGGACCCACGTCGGGAATTAGATCAAGGCCCATATTCGGTTGGGGGTGTGAGGTTGGGACCCATGGGCACCTTATGAAGGTGACCAATGGTCCAAAAAGCAATGGGGGCTGTTTCTCTAAAATCCAAACATTGGTTAATGGGGGATGCGATTGTCTAATGAGAATGAGTTGGCACTTGGCACGTTTTTTTTTTTTTTTTTTTTTTGGGGGGTGGGGAAGGGGATTTGTAAGAATCCCTTAAATTTGGCACTTCTTCATAATCTTATCGTCTACGAAAATAAAGTTGATAATTTTATTATTTTATAATATTAATTAAATAATTACATGAAAAAAATAATAAATAGACAAAAATACCCATATTGCTTTAGTTTCTTTTCTTTTTTATTTATTAGATATTTTTTTTATATATCTCTGACTACGTTCACTAGTCGATCGGTCTCCGGTCGTCGGAAATTTTATTTTCATATTTCTACAAAGATGATTGTATGTATTATGCTCCACTCACCAGTCGTTGGAATTTTTTTTTTTTTTTTTACATATTTTAACAAAGGATGACCGAATGTATTCGACTCCGATCATTGACGTCGATGTTAGTCACCGAAGAGATTCTATTAAAATCCAAAATAGATTTGACAGAATATATATTTTTTGGATTTCAACAAATATGGCTGGTCGTATCATGCTACGATAGTCAGATATATTATGTTAAAATCTAAAATGGATTCTACCAGAATCTGAGAAGACAAAATGGATTCTGATAGAATGTAAAATAGAAGGAAAAAAAAAAGGATTCAAATAGAATGTAAAATGGTCGGATTCTGATAAAATGCAAAACGGATTCTATCAAAATGCAAAATGGATTATATTAAAATGTAAAATGGATTCTACCAGAATTCGACAAGGCAAAATATATTCTAATAGAATGCAAAACGGATTCTAATAGAATCCAAAATGGATTATCATAAAATCCAAGAAGGCAAAATAGATTCAAATAGAATGCGAAACAGGCAAAACGAATTCTGATAAAATATAAAATGGCCGAACTTTAATAGAGTGCAAAATAGATTATATCAAAATGTAAAATAGAATTTATCAGAATGCAAAATTGATTCTACCAAAATACAAGAAGACAAAACGCATTTTGATAGAATGCAAAACGCATTTTGATAGAATGCAAAACACATTTTGATAGAATGCAAAATGCATTCTGATAGAATACAAAACGCATTCTGATAAGATGCAAAACGAATTTTGATAGAATCTAAAACGGATTCTGATCGAATTCAAAACAAATTCTCATAATTTTTTTTTTTGCATATCCGGTTGAAAACACAAATTCGTTAACGCTTTGATTTTCACCTTACAATACCAAAAATTTTCTTGCCGAACAAACAGAAACAAGAAAACTGACAAACAAATCAATAAAAAAACAAACCAAACCAAACCAACAAGAATAAATTTTCTTAGCAAACAAACTACCAAAACACAAGCAAATCATTCACAAAAAAAAAAAAAAAAAAAAAAAAAAAAAAAAAAAAAAAAACGCACACATGCTTCCAATGAATTCTATCGAAATGGTCAAGTACTTTTCCAAAGTTCACAACACTAAAATCATTAAATTCATTGTGCATGTTGCTACACTTGGTTCTGTATCAAAGACATGGTTTGCACCTAGTTGGCATCTTGATTGGATTATGACCCATGATCCCCATGGAATCCTTAAAAAACTAAGGTCCTTTTTCTCTTTAAATTCTTCCGACTTTATAGGTAATAATATACATATATGTCAATATATATAGGTGTGAGTGAGTATATGCATATAATATATAATATACAGCATTGAACAAAGAACATAGTTCGTCAAATTAGGTAAGCAGAGTGAAAAACAAAAGAAGTTTATATCGATTTTTAAAGTAAAAACTTCAAAATACTTTTATGTATACATAAGTTTTGTATCCTATCAGAATCCGTTTTGCCTTCTCAGATTCTAATAGAATCTATTTTGTATTATGATATAATATATTTTGTATTCTGATAGAATTCATTTTATATTCTAACAGAATCCGTTTTGCATTCTCTGTTTCTGATACAATCCAAAATCGTTTAGGATTCTGATAGAATTCATTTTGCATTATATTAAAATTTGTTTTGCATTTTATTAGAATTCATTTTGCATTCTATCAGTAATCCGTCGGTTAGCACTGACTTGCCAGCGACCAATGACTGGAGACCGGCCTGTGAATAGGGTTTGAGATATATGAAAATATTCTAATAAATAAAAAAGAGGAAAAAAAGATAAGGTTATTTTTGTCTATATACTATTGTTTATTTAGTTATTTAATTAAATGTTATAAAATGATAAAATTATCAATTTTACTCTTGTTGAGGGCAAAATTATAGAGAAGTGTCAAATTTATGGCTATTTCTCTAATTTTCTCCCTCTCTTTTTTTTTTTTTTTTTGATTTTTTTTGGATTCTTTGATTCCTTGGCCATTTCATCACATCTGCCCACTCTTGGATTTAACAATCGACCAACCCCATAGCTTTTTTTTTTTTTTTTTTTTGTAGAAGGATTTGAACTCTACATATTATGTGGAGTCATGTGTGAAATTATTGCTAGATTATATTTACAATTAATACATGTTTTTGAGATTGTCAAAGAAATAAATGCACAGAATGAAAATGAGAGGAATTTTTGAAGAATGATGTGGAGATTATCTAAAAATCATTTGGCTATTTTACTTTATTTTTTGAGAAATTATTTTGAATATAAATATATATATATATATATATTTACAGGATATCAGTTCTTTTCAAATGTCAGTAGAACTCCTCGGGTTTTTTTTTTTTTTTTTTTGACATCCGGGGAAATTTGTTATACATTTATTTTTGGTTCGAAATGTTGTAGCAAATTGCCTTTTGGGTCCTAGGATCATCACTTGTTAGTTTCAATCGCCTAGGGCCATAGTTTATATTTGGCGATTGAAGCTGGTGATCTCCCATGTTAGTTTGATGTCACATAAACTGTTATGGTGTAGGAATTTTACTTATGGAATCACTGACTGCAAAAATATGATTTATTTGACAGCGTTTTTAAAGCAAAAGTGGCACTGTTATTAGGATAATTTTCCTACGGTCTCTAATTTTATGTCATGCACGACGTCTGATTTAAATTGTATGATTTCAATCAATAACAACATTAAATAAGTATGATTGGATACGTCCACTTTAAAAAAATTTAAACAAAGGAGATTTAAATGAAAAAGTTGAACAAAAAAGGAAGTCTATAAACTGAGTGGCTATTTTTGCCACTAGCCACTAAAAAAATAAGTGTCACCTCTGTATTCCTTTCGAAAAGGGTTTTTTTTTTTTTCAAGTAGTAATGGAGTTTTACACTCTTTTTATATTACATACAGTGAAGATTCTTTTAGTTGTTGGATTAATTTTTTTAAGACTCTAAATTATAAGTGAAAGTATTTTTTATATCGATGCATATTTTAATACAAATACTATTAAATTAGACTGATAAAAAATTAATCAAATAATTAAAAACGCTTATAATGATAATAAAAATCAGTGATATGGAACTCCACAACACAGGACCAGTCATGCGTGTGAAACGTTCTTATCGTGTGAATGATGGTACCTACAACCTAGCATTCTCTAACCTATAATTTGTTTTAAAGGGTGGTTTTTTGTCCTCTTAAGAAGAAATTTTGTGGGCTAAGAGGGGGCCCACAAAGGATTAATTAACCCATGCATGCGGGTTTTGGGGCCCACTTGACTTAACAACTTGTGGGATTTGCCGAAAGAAACGATAAGGTGGGGTGGGGCCACAATTTTTGTTGCTATTCGGTGTTTGTTAAAGAATCTCGTACGAGCAATGGTTTGAGCGTTTTGGACCAATTTCCATTTATTGCTGAGCGTGATAGCCTTGGGATCCAGGTCGGTTACCAGTCAGATTTGGATTGGATTATTAATATTATTATTTGCTTCATATATACATACATACATATACATGTATACACTATCTTTCTTTTCCGGCACCCCAATTTTGCTAGACAAGAATGACAGTCTCTTTAAAACCGTTGGATATGAAAATAAACGGTACTAATAAAAAAAAAAGATATATTATGAAACAGTTCACATATTCATAACTGAATAAAATACTCTTCTTATATATATATATATATATTATGCCGATTTAGAAGTTGGTTTTATACAAAATGATAGTTTTAACGATTATTATTTGTTATGAACAATTCAACAATAAAATTATTGCAAAAAGGTTTAGTAGTGTAGAAACATTGCATAACATTTGGTGGAAGAAGAAGGGGGGAAAAAAAAAAACGTTTTAATTTTTTTTTTCTTTGGCTAAGCACCAGTAGGTGGCAGTTTATAAACCATTCAATTTACAATAGAAACACAAATCAACTAACTTTAGTCCATTTTTTAGCTTATATAAACAAAATTTAAGCTCATTATTAATTAATGAAAGTCAAAATGAGTATCTTGGAGAGCACTAAATGATAACGTCCATTAGTCGCCCCTATGGCTACGGTCCCTTTAAGGTTGGAGCTGCCTCAGTGCTGCGTTACTCTTTAAATAATAATACTAATATTAAAATTATGACAAAATGTAGTAACCTTAAATTCCAATTTTTTGGTCTATTCGTGAATTGATATCAACTTCGAATATGGTTGTTTAGTGTTTCAATTTTCTTGAAACTCTCGTTGTGTATTTTTAAGATTACATATAGTATTGGAATTATTAGAAATCTCGTGTAATTGTAGCATCTGTTTTGTTTTATATATTTGGACACAATTCAAACTTTTTCTACGATATTTTTCTCGCAAAAAATTTAAATTATTGTTCAAATTGAAAGAAACATGTTTGTCTTCCATCTGTGTTTGAAAATGACTTGCTTATAAAAAAAAAAAATTTAAATTTTCAGTTGATAATCATCTCATATCTACCAAGGTTACACTAGGGAAACCTTTCGGGGCCATTTCATCCTTTTGGCAATGGAATATTTTAACTTTTTTTAACAAAATCACGAGTTGAAGAAAAACTTGACCCCAATGAGTTAATGCCAAAAATGGCATAATGTGTATGATATGAAATATTTTTCAAAAGAAAGCAACAAATCTCCAAAGATTTTATTTATTTATTTATTTCCTCACTGTCTGAGATTAAAAGTGGATTAAGATTTTTGGGGGGAAGATTTTGTGTGCACTTTTTTCTTCACTGAATCTACTTGGGTATTGATAACCCTTCACTAAAGTCCCAAGACGGGACTTTTGTTTAGTTTAATATTGTTTTTTAGTTTTTTTTTTAAGGACCCCATTTGGCACGCCAAGCGAAATTCCAATCATTAACATTCCAATAAAGGCCTATATATTCAAGTTGATCATGTTCATTTGATTGCCTATTTTAATGAGCAAAAAAGGAGAGGAAGATCTTGAAGAAATTAGAAAAGTTTTTTTTTTTTTTTTTTTTTTTTGACCTTGAACAAAAGGGACAACCAAAATGAAAATGTGGGAGAAAGAAAGGAACACAAAGCAAGTAAAGCATAATTATGAGAATCTATGAATTATTATAATATAGAATAATATAAAATTTATATATGTAAATAGTGAAAATAGGGCATTTTGGTTTGATGTTTGAGAAGTAGAATATATGGGGAGGGAAAAAAAGGAAAAAGAAAAATGAGACACAACTTTACTAATTTTTTTTCCCCGTAGGCATGACAAAAGTTCAACTTCATGCATGTCCTTTGCCTCCATGATTAAGCATGAATTTTACTAATGATATAATTATTTCTTTTTGACGCCGTGATGTTCACGAGGGACCAACTAATTGATTGCATTATGACCACTAAAAATAATCTTTTAATTCTTTTTTGTACGATTTAGTATGCAAATAAAAAAAAAAGGAAAATCAAATTGCATTGACTTATTTTTCTCCCGGATATTATTAAATATTAAAAAAAGAAAAAATCGGATAGGATAAAGCTGCTCAAATGCTTTCATAACTCTTAATTTGTGAATCAAAGTTTAGTGATTAAATTATTAAAGACAGAGAAAGTATGAATCTTGGTTTTTATTAATCTTGTAACCCGAGTCCTTTTCAATTTTGAAAAAACTTAGGCACTTTTTTTGTTTTTGTTTTTCCTTTTCTTTTTTAAAAAGAAATATGACATGACAAAGTAATCTTATGAGCATCAATTAGTTGCAATTTGCAAAGCTGACGAAATCAAATAAAAAATGAGAGACAAGATCTTTACCACCCAAAAAAAAAAAAAAAAATTCCCCCTTTTCCCCTTGGCTTGAATCGTACCAATAGTTGCTTGTACTGTTAATTCTATTATCAGAAAAAACAAAAAAAAAAACAAAAAAACAAAAAACAAAATCGGAGTTTCTAATACCAATACTACACATTTTTAATAATGATACGAAAAAATTACATCAAACTTAAAAAATATTAAAAATAACAAAATTTGATACGGATCAAATAATTCTTACGATACGTTTTAAGAATGCTACTTTAATTATTTATTCTTCTTGAATTGTATCTCAATTTTTTGTTTTAAATTCAGATCTTATGAATATTTATTTTACTAAATTATAAAAAACTTCTAAAATTTTTTTGAATATGAGATCTAATATCCTAAATCTGCGTCTCATCTTTTGCCGAGTTAGGGGGAGTTTGGCATATCATTTTAAACTATCCAACTCAAACTTTTTTTTGTTTTTTTCCCAAAGAGTTTTTGTCTTTTTCCCAAAATTTTTTTTGTCTTTTCTGAAAATTCAAAAAAATTGAAACTTAAAAATCCAAACTCAAACTACTCCACCAAACAAATCCTTAGTCCCAGCGGGATTTTAATTGTATCTCCGGCTGCTTTTACTGCATGTTCTTTTGCCCTTTCTTTGGTAGGGTGGAAAAGGGAGAGGAAGGAAGGAAAATGAGGGATTTCAAAGAGGAAAACAAATTTTTGGTTGTTTGATAAGGTGGAAAATAGGAAGGAAAAGAAAATCTAAATTCATGAAGTTGATAACATTTTAATCTTTCCAATGTTAGAAAGAAAATAAGAGAGAAAAGTTTGATTAAGAAAACGATAGATGAAAATACTATTTTGACCTTACTTTCACATTATCTTCTAAATTTCTGTAAAATCATTATTATAAAACACATTAGATTATATATTTTCTTTTCTCATTTCTATCTTTTATATCAAAAAAATATGAAAGAAAACCAATTTCTTTTTCTTTTTATTTCCTTCACTTAAATATTTTGCTCCTCATTCATCTTTATTTTTCATCCTTCTTACCAAACATAGCATTAAAGTATAACAAGGGCGATGCATATTGTCTTGGTGAATTCTAGAAAGTAATTTCGACTGCGTTTGTGGGTGTGTGTGTGTGAACCCCATGTGTAAGCTGCTGTGCTGCATTGTCAGCAACCGCCCCCATCTGCCATTCCTAAAGCTTTTCCTCATTTATTTTTTTTATTAATTTGATCTGCTTCACACAAATAAGACAAATAACAAACAACAAAATTTCATCCCTATAAATTCCTCTATAATAATAATAATAATAATAATAATAATAATAATAATAATAACCTTTCATCTTCAAGTTGTCGTAAACAGCTGAAAAACAACACTAACATATTATTAAAAAAAGAGAAAAAAAAATATTTTTTTTTGGTGTATAAAAATCAAGGTACGTAAAAAAAAAAAAACAACCATTTGGGTTTAGATAGATGCGTTTTAATTTGATATATATATATATATATATTTTTCATTATATTTTTGGGCAGCATCACTGAAGGTTGTATGATTTTCCCAAATTTCCTGTTTTAAATTTATTTTAATTTTAATAATGCATGTATTTGTATTTGTCAGATCCACGACGACACACTCCACTAGGAGCCCACAGTTCAAACTATTGAAGCAGAACCCAAGCTGCAAGAATTTCAAAGGGACGAAAGTGCCCTTACAAACACAACCGAATTACCCCCCTTGGCCTTGGCCTTTCACATGGTTTGGAATCAAATAGATTTTTTGTTTTTTTATTATTTATTTATTATTATTTTTTAAGGAAGAAGAAAGATGCAAAAGTTCAAAACTACCCTGCAACGACTGCAACAGGATAAGAGGTCAAAGTGGTCCTCACATTGGGTCAAAGGCTTAAGATCGTAGGACATAAAAGTCATTTGAGTGACAAGACATTGGAGGCAGAGCCCCAATTACTTCTCCAGCTATCAGCCCTAATAGTGTAGAAGTGACAGCATTCATGTGTTATTCGTGGGCCTTCCAATTTTCTTTTTTTTCTTTTTTTTTTTTATAACTTTTTTTACTTGGCGGATAAGAATTCAAACTCTTAATATGTTTTAATGAAATTAAAAATAATATTACGTTATATTACATCTTCGATTACTTGTTATTTTTTTTATAATAAATAACACCTCTTATTATTTACTTTCTTGATAAGAATTATTTTAACGATTAAATTAATTTTTTTAACATCTTGATTTATAGAGTTCTACCTTGAAAATTTTCGGCTGTGACACGAAATTGCTTCTTTTATAGATCAAAGAAATTTAATATAAGATTAATATAATAATTTTCACTAATAATACGAAATAAGAAATCATATTTTTAAAATTTTATTTGATAATTAAGTTTAACTTTAATTAAATTATATTTTTTATCTCAATTTTTTTTTTTCTAAAAGGTTAACAAAATTTATAATTAATTTTTAAAAATTCACCAAATTCTAACTTAAAATCTTCATTCCAACCGACGAACCAAATACAAATTAAAAAACTTCTTTTGTAACTATAACAACCTCAATTTGGTTTTGTTACAAAATGAAAGAAAAAAAAAAACTGACATTTATCTATACATCCATTCCTACCCTAATGCATACACATAGATAATAGATTTAACATTATATAATAACAACGTTGAAATAATCAGAATTTTGACTAATAAGGGAGATTTTATTAAGAATTAATAGTTTTTCATTTCTGTAAAAATTATACATTTAATATATTTAGATCGAATTCTATATTGAAAAGAGAAAAAAAAATACAAGAAAATTTTTAATAACATGATCTACAAATATTTATATTAAAAATATACTTTTTTACACATCAAATTCAGTGACCGACTTGAGTTAAGGCCGAGTGGGCAGCTGTTTAAACTTTTGTAATCTTTAATTTCTGCTCCAAGAAGTAAATGATTTTTCTAATTTACCTCTGTAAAAAATATAAAACTCTCAAATAATTCCTATTAAAATTAACTGTCATAAATATTTTATAATTTATTTACTTTATCCCGTTAGAAAATAAAATTCTGACATAATCTAATCATAATTTTATTTTTTAGTTTTTTTATACTTGATGTTATTTATTTCAGAATTTTTTTTTTTTTTTTTTTTATGTATGCCCATTGAAATACATATCCAGCTCCACCCTTGATCAAATAGTTGAAATTAGGGGGAAAAAAGACAGCTTCTAGGTTAGGGTTCTCCGATCACCTAAATTTTAATTAGTAAATAATGAAAATAAAATACTTTCATTATATTATAATTGGAACAAAGGGTATCTCCTATTCTCTCTCTTCTGGCTCTTTGTGCATTGAAAGAGGCTCACCTCTGCCTCTCCTCACGTTGAGCCATCTTCTTGAGTTGAGACTTTGAGACTCTTTTTATTTTTATTTTTTTTTAAATAACAATAATATTGATAAAAATATTAATTCTTCAACGTCCATGATCAGAAATATATAATTAAAAAATCATCAAAATAAAAATAAAATAAAAAGATAAAACAATTAAAGAAATAGAAAATCTGCGTCAGCCGAACTCACCAGATCCACAATTCCATCAGAGCCTCTGCAATGGCTGAAACTTAAAGCCAATCTCCTTCTTTCTCTACGTCAGTTTTCTTTTCCCCCTTTTTTTTTTTTTGGGTTTTTTTTAACGAAAATCACTTCAATCATCATCACCAACAAAAGCCCAAATTCCCAGATTATCACAAATGCAGGAAAAAAAAAAATCTATGCTTGTGATTTTTCTCTCGTTCATTCAACTGTTAAAACAGAAAACAAAAACTCTAGTTTATAACAGAGAAAAACAACATCAAGAACTCATATACTTCATCGTTGGAGATTCAGAGTCCAAAAAAAAAAAAAAAAAAAACCTAATCTAAACCCCCTAAAAAGAAAAATTCAAAAATAAAAATCTATATGTACATGTGTATTTATATATATATATATATCAAGATATATATCATCATCATCATCATCATCATCATCATCTTCTTCTTCTTCTTCTCGAGAAAAAGCCTCCAAAAAAGATCTCACCAGATTGGGGAAAAAAAAAAGGAGAGAGAAGACCATAACAGGAACAGAACAGAGCTGTCTTTGTTTCTCTCTCTAGCTACGTAACTTTCTCTCTCTAAATCGGAGGAGAAGATCAGGAGTCGGAGTAGTCGCGCCAGCAGATGAGCATGGTGACGCAGCGCCGCATGATGTAGAAGCGAGCTCGCTGTTCCTTAACCAACCTCGCGCACTTTCTCGTGAACGAACACCTCCTCCGCGACGACGACGACGACGACGACGACGAAGTAGAAGAATTCTTGACGAGAAACGACGAGGAGCGGCTCCGAGAGAGGCTCTCCTTCTTCGAGAGCTTCCATTTCTCGTCGAAGTAGAAGCTCGGCTGGTGCTGGTGGTTGCGGTGGTGGTCGCCGGAAGTTGCAGAAGCCGCCATTGATTTCCGGAGCTAGAAAAATTCCCCTTCTCTTTTGTGTGGTAACAGAGAAAAAGGGAGTTCAGAAAAGAAAAATGGAAAGGAGTAATACAGACAGTGTTGGGTTTTTTGTTTTTGGTTTTTGGTTTTTGGTTTTTTTTTTTTTTTTTTTTGGAAGAGGAAAAAAGTGAGAAGTGAAAATTTGAGGAGACGAGAGGAGATTAGAGCTGGTATTTATAGCGGGGGGGTTTTTGCAGATGGGGGTGTGGCAGTGGGTATCACCTGGGCCTTCTTTGCCTCGGTAGGCCCACCATTATTTTTTATTTTATTTTTCATAGTTTTCTAGAAATGGGAAATGAATATGAATATTTTAGATTAATAAGATATTCTAAAATTTTGTTGAAGGATTAAATAGTGTTATTATTATTATTATTTATTACAATAGTGGTGGTGGGTTCCGAATGCAGACGTCATGGGGTAGGGAGATAGAGAGTCTACTTAACTTAATTCATTCAGTGAAAGAAAGAGAGGGAATTTAATGCACCAAATCTCACTGGAGCTTCTTTGTGTGGGCACTTACGTGTGAGTGTAAATTTTCTAGGATTTGGAAAAAATGAAATATATATATATATTTTTTCCTTTTATGAGGAATTTCTATTATTATTTACATCATCGATTGAAGTTGTTAGTTTAATTGTTAAATTAGTTTTTTAATAATATGATATACGATAGAAATGAAGTGATTATGTTATGAATCACCGTTAAAAAATTCTCAATAGTTATAAAATTAATTTTATTAATATTATAATAAATAAGAGGTTAAAATCTCCCTTTTCTTCTAATATTTTTTTCTCTAGAAATTTAAAATCTACAAGTGAGATGTAACTGTATAGTATTCTAGTGATAAGTTTGATGTATAATTTTTATAAGGATTTTTCTCTAGAATTACATTGCATCTTACTATTATTTTTACATCTTTTTTTTTTTTTTTCAGTCTTTGACAGTGAAGAAAATAATAATCTTTAAACCCTTGAAGAAAAAATTATCGGACATTACGTCACAAATGTTAAAAAAGGATTTTGAGATCAATTTTTAAGCCTATCCATTCATCTTAGAAAATTATAATACGTCTGATAACTTGGTCGAAAATTATTTGTATTTTAATCTTTAATATTATTGAGACGCAGATTTGATTTTTCTACTGTTAAAATAATTAAATACAAAAAATTCATCGAAAGAAAAATAAAATTACAAAAATAAAATAAAAAAAAAAAAAGCGGCAAGTGAGAGTCGAGATCAAATTTGAGATGCTGTTTTTTTTTTTTTTTTTTTTTTCTGCAAGTAACTCATTTTTGGCAGAACAAAAGAGAAAAATGCTGTTGCAGGGAAGTAAATAATTGCATTTTAGTAGGCTTAGGACTAGTTTAGTTTAGCCTACGAGATTTACAAGGTGGTGTTTTTCTCTTACGTTAAAATTACTTTATTTTCGCTACGGAAACAGATTAAAAAAAATATGAAACTTTATATGTAGTCCTCTCTCTGTGATCCTAATTACAGATCACTTTTTTTTTTTCAACAAAAAAGAAAAAAACAAATAAATATATATATATATATTTGAAACTATGCTCACGAGAGTGGAGCAGTTGGTGACACGATTCTGCCATCTTAACTGTTGATCTTGTCTTGAGCGAAGCGAAAATTACATCATCCCTAGATTTGACAATTTAGTTGTAGGTAAAAATTTTAAATTTAAATAGATTATTTTTTAAAAATTAATTTTAAATTTTATTAATTTTTTAAAAATAAAAAATAAAAAATATATTTTAATTAAAATTAAATTAATTTATCAAACGGATGCATAGCTATTTTCATAACTTGTTAATATAGTAGAGCCATTTTATTTGTATTAATATTAACTAGTTGTATGACATGTACGAAGTCAAACCAAGAAAAAAAAAAAAAAAAAGAGGAAAAAATCTAGTGTTGATGATATAATCATCACATGATACTGATATATCATCAGTGATTATCACGTGACAAATAAGGAAAACATGATCAAAAGAGTCATTATTTTTTTAAATACACACGCATAGGTAAGAGATTGATTGGAGAGCACGTCAAGTAGACAAGCGAAGGAAAAAAAAAAAAAAAACACATAACAAGTATTGGAAACGTCACATGACACCTTTAAAATTGGATGAATGATATTATAAAAGTTTAATTTGCTTTTTTAATATGTAATAAAGACATTTATATATGAATTTTGTCAGAATTAATAAGGAAAAAATAACATTTTTTTATTAATAAAATTTAATAGGACATCGAATCCCAAAAATTATGAGGCTAGAGTACAATTTCATATGTCATATATCTGAACAAGTCCATATACTCTGATCATTCTAATAGAACTAGTTCAAAAATAAAATCTCGTCGAGATGAACAGATTGTCATCTTATCCACCAAAATTAGTGATAATAACACTCCAAATACTTGATGATGCTGATTTCAATATAACCCAATTCAATGTTATACAACTTTAAATAAAATATGATGGTTTCTTCCTAATATAATCCCACCCAATTAAAATGCAGCCAAATTTTAGATTTATCTATCTTGACACAAGTTCACAACAACCATGGCATATTTACTTCTCACTAGCCAGCAAAACACAAAACAATGGCATATTTACTTTAGAGGACTATGATCGTACCTAAATCAGTAGTGTTACTAAAATAATTTGATTCCTTTGTTTACAAAAATAATTTTAGTCCTATAATAATGTGTATTTTTTTAAAATTGAATTTCTACATGACTACTAGTGCATTTCATATTCTAATTCACAAACACATACACACACACACATATATGTCGATGTATAATATATTCATTTCGGATTAGTAAATGTGCAACTTCACTAAAGAAATTGTTTGGTCCTCTTAAAAAAAAAAAAAAAAAAAAAAAAAGGTCATCTCGTGATACTTGAGGTTTATAGTAAGCTTTCGTTTTAGGGCCACACACTTTGAATTGTCTAAAAACTGCAAGACGAAGCACAGTGCATAATGTTCCCTTGTGAACAATTTGACATTTTAACACTTTTAGTCTACTAAACACTATTCAGTGGTGGTCCATTGTAGCCTATTAGAGGGTTTTTTTTTTTTTTTTTTTTTTTTTTTTTTTTTTGGTGGGGGTGGAGAATCTGCCCTATTAGTTTAGGAGTTTTAAGCATTTGAGAGAAGTAAATTTCTTTAACATAGTAAAAGGTCGAAATGCACTAGAAAGAGAAAGTGACTGGGAAAGTATCAATTGGAGAGAGGGCAAAGGGCAAAAACGCTTGCTAGAGATTCCAGCACTGTTTTTGATCAGTTTTTTAATTGTGGCTTTGTTGGGATCGGTTGAATTTGGTGCCATTGAAGAATCCAATAACTGGCTACACTTTCGAAAAGTATGTGAACTAAACCAAAATTAATTTTTAACTTCCAAACAAATATCTTAATATACTAAAGAAGAGGAAGAAATAGAGGAAAAATTGCTTACCACACTTGTTTGTAATGTAAAAATAAAGAAGAAAATTTTTTAATTTTATCGGTAAATACTATTATATTAATTTTTCAATAATTTGTTATGCGAATATAAAAGTTTGTAGCACATAATATAGAATTATTTCACTTATAAATTAGACTGATAAAATTAGAAGTTAATTTAATAATTAAAATAATATCCCGTATAGTTCTTATCCACCTTTTGTAGCTTACCATTTATGTCATGCAATGCAAGTGGATAAAAGAATTCCATTTTAGCATTTTTGGGGGTTAAATTTTTGAGATGAACTTGAAAAAAATCAGGAGAGGAGAGAGAGTTAACCCAGCAAACCTGCACATAAAGGAAAGAGAGTATTCGGAAGTTACCAAGTTTGGACAAAGCAAAAAAGAAGACAAGAAAAGTAAAAATTGGTAATTTATTCTCATTACTCCACCGTGGTACAAAAGGCATAAATTCCTTTTAAAAGAAAAAGAAAGAGTAATTTGGAGTCATGACGTATGTAAAGAGACTAATAAGTTTTGTGTTCCCTTCTAGTCTTGGATGTGATAGTTCAAAGAATTTGAGACTCTTTTTTTTTTTTTTTTTCTTTATATATATATGTATATAATTTTTCCCCCTCTTATGTTTTAACCATTTTGTGTAGTGCATGAAACTTGCACCGACCACTCATGAAATCCCAAACCGTCCAAGCATCTAATCCCTACACACACGCACACACACACACACACACACACACATTTACATCGATATGCTTCAAACACACCATCTTTTTACTTTTGTACTTGTTCTACGTTGTTTGATGAATCTCCCCTTGTAATTAATTATTAAATTACAGGCCCTATATGATTTTTTTGGTGGTCTGTAAATTGATCCGAGGATTGTGATTATGGCATATGTGAGATCCGTGTCCAGTAAATTAACATGGTTTTTTATCGAGAGGTCGCATTATCAATATATATGCTCTATGTCAACCCGCGTAAAAGAAAGAGATAATCATTTATGGTTTGATCTTAAAACCTCTAATTAGTAGGTACTATGAAACAACTATGTTATGTATTTGATGTTCGTGAATTTATAAGATTGTCGGTGAGAGTGTGAACATGTTTTCTTTTTATTTTATCTATAATTTTAGTAGATTCTAAAAATATTAATGTTCAATAAAGTTTCAAGACACGACTTGTAAAAAGTACGATAGTATATATAACATATCATATAGTGTGATCAGAATTTGAGGTAGGATGCAAATGTATCAAATGTGAGACCCATATGAAGTACTATAGTGGATGGTATGACGTTTGCTCTCTCGACTAGAGATTTAGATTCAAGTCATCTCTGTCGTGATGATCGGAAAAAATAGGTAATTCATTTATAGAGAAATCCATATTGCTCTTTCTCTTGAGATTATCTAACTACGTCATCATTTATCTATATAATCTCTTTACTTATTAAAAATAAAAAATAAAAAATAAGTTGAACCCACCACCCTGCATATCTGCCAGAGTACGAGGTATTTCGTCATTCACTCATTGGCATTGTAAAACCGAGTGAAAAAAATGGGAAAAATGGTTGGTATTTTTTTAAAAAAAATTGTTTTAAGTACACTTGTTTAGTCAATTTAGTTTTCAATACATGAGTTTGAGATTTGTGCAATAGTTACGTACAAATGAACATTAATTTGTTTGGGATCACTCAATTCTATGATCATATCTCTTTAATTTCTTACACATGTGCATGGATGCAACTTTAAACCTCCAAGAAGTCGTCACCAAAATTTGTGAAAGTCAAATTAAATGCCCTTCTGCAAATTGAAAATTTTAATTAATTGCAGCAGTGGTACTTGTGAAAGTTAGGGAGAGGAAGGATGAATTTGTGACCGTTAAAAAATTAATTTTATCTTAAAAAATTAATTTATTAATAAATTGATTAATATATTTATATATCTGTTATTGTTGTTATATTTTTAATATGAGACTTAAATTTCTTTTTATCTTAATAGTACTAACTCAGATTCTAGACTACAAGCATGTGTTTTCACGGGGTGCTTACTTTTGACGACATTTATATAATTATTTCTAGTTAGGTACAATAGCTTTCCTTTCGCCAAAAAAATAAAAATAAAAATAAAAACCCTACGAACGGGACAATGGGTAATTACTACATATAAGTTATGACTTTTCTTTTTTAGATAGAAATGTAAGTTTTGTCTTTTATACGAACGCTTAAATATCATGAAGTAAAATGTATTTTAAACAAAAGAAAGTAATCTTAATTTTTGAACATAAAACTTAAAATGTTTTAGAATCGGTTGTCGAATTATTAATTTTTCACATAATAATATTTTCTCACAGAACACTGTTAAAAATTATACTGTAATTTCTTTAGTTAAATGGATTAATTTTTTTTGTTTTTCCTTTTCACATTTTGAATTTTAATTTTAAAAGTTATAAACTCTCAAAACACTAATTTCTTATGTTTAAAATGGCAAAATTAAACTTAATTAAAACGTATTTGATCTTCATGTAATAATCACACTTCAATTTTTAACAATGTTTTAGAGTGACATATAAAGATAATTACATGACAAAATGATAGTTTGAATACTGGTATTGAGACGTTTTAAATTTCAAAGACTAAAATGAAATTAAACATAAAATTCATGAACAAAAATAAATTAACCCTAAAAAAAAAGAGTTATTTAAAGATGGTAGTTAAAGGTGAGATTCTTTGAAGATATCTAATTAGTGGAAACATTTAGGCAAATAGTTGACATTTTTTTGCTGAATTTTCATTTAAAAAAAATTCCTTTTTGCCGAATAGAAACTTTCATTAAAATAGTTGATATCCAATAAAGATAAAATAACGCAACCATGTTACACTCAGAGCATATTACAAATATAGAATACTCTAACAAAAGACGTGCTATATCATATTTTTCCTAATGGAAATTATATTACCTTACTCTAATAAAAATTCGATATTCAAATAGTAATAACAAAGGATCGTGATATCACATGGTGCACATGGTAACAGTGTCTAACAGTGGCCCCGCTTTTTCTTTTTCTTTTTTAATGTGTGTGTCACGGACCCTTGTGGTGTTTTTTTTTTTTTTTTAATTTATTTTTTCAAATTGTTACAAAATTAAAAAAGTTAAAATAAAAAAAAGTTTTAATACCAATCCGTCGGTTTGCACACGTGTCGTTCGCACGGCGGAAGCTTTTGTGTCCCCGGTCGCTCAGACCAAAAGTCTTACTGTTCTCTCTCTCTCTCTCTCTCTCTCTCTCTCTCGGTCAACCGTCAACGAATATTAAACACATATGTTTGAGAATCGGCACGTGTGCATGAGAAAACGACAAAAATAATATCAGTAAAATAATATTCTGTATTGTATTAAAGTTTTAAAATGTTCATTAATGGAAACAAATTAACTTTTCTTAATTTGTTGTGTAATCTGAAACAAAGAACCGTCAAAAACAGCTTTGCCTTGCTCACTCCCAGCATAATAATCCTCCATATCTCTATAAGCCCCTTTTTTTTTTTTGGCTTTTCTAATTTTATTTAAATGTTATGTTTAAGAATATTGATTAGTAAAAAATTTAGTAATATATGGATGTAGTTGATCTCTTAAATAAAACGGTTTGTATATTTTAAGTGTCTATTATATAGTTATACAATACAATGCACAACTTAGAACAACCATCTTTGAGTAAAACATTTGTATATATTTATATCTCTAAATGGACAAAACAAATTAAAACCATTGATAAAAGAATAGTAGCTTTAATTATATATATATTTAGATACATAAATGCCCGTGAATTTGAAGCAAACGTAGGAAAACGGGTGAAATAAATAATAAATAAATGAGAGTGTAGAGTTTGTCGTGACAAGTAAAAATTTCCTTTTATTTCCCTACGACGTATGGAGCTGGCTGGCTTTGGTCAAAAAAATTGATAGTAGAGCCCAAGTTAAAATTCTTGTTTTAAGTTTTATAATTTTGATTTGGACAAAGAACGTCGTGGAACTAAATATTCGGAGTCGGATGCATTGACAATTATATATAAGTTTTAGTGACTGATAATTTTAGTTGTAATGAGTTTGGTGTTTTGTTGTCAAATGTGTCTTAAGTTTAGTATCTTATTATTTTCCAGAAGTTAAAATAAAAGATATAGTTTTGGAGAGATGACGGAGGAATTCACTTCCTGACCTATGTTCTTCATATAGATGATACGGTCATTTGGTTGGGGGATTTTTCGTCATCCGCAGAAGCTGTTATTATATAGGATGCTTTGATTAAATGAAAATAGTTTCTGATTCTTAAAAAATATATATATATATATATATATATATATATTTGTGTGTGTGATGCTGGTTTTGACTGGTAAGAGGAAAAGATAATAGAAAAGAAGAAAAATATATAACTTACATGAGAAATTAACGACAAGTAAACTTTACTCTTGTCGTGATCGTTATAAATTCACTCTCCTAATCCTCCTAAATTTGGAAGGGATTAAAATTAATATCTTGTATAGGATTTTAAAGTCCACATCCAATCCATTCCCTTTTTTTTACCTATATATATATATATATATATATATATATATCTACCCGCTAATTCTACACCGCCATGCACTATCTCTTCTCCCACTTTCCATTCCCAAAAAAAAATAAAAAATAAAAAATAAAAAATAAAAGGAGAAAATAAAGGAAGCCTAATCAGCTGTAAAAGAATGTATATAAATTCCTTAGCTCTACATGCATGATAAGTGTTAATTAAGTAACAATATTTTCAAGTGGAATTAGACACTAAAGAACCTTTATTTGATTCTCACTCTCGATACCACTTTGATCTTCTCAAATAGAACTAGGCTTTTCTTTTTGACTTTCTTGCTAATAACAATTATGATTCAAACCTCAAACAGTGAAAGTTGATTAGAAACAATTATATATTTGATGATGAAGATGTAACACCTCCTCGGTTTTCGTTTCTCATTCCATGACGGCGTCAACAAGCAGTTCTACTCCGCGGGTCTAAAAACAAGACTTCGAGTTGGCATAAATTTTTTTTTTTCAATCATCTGATTTATTAAATATATTAAATTTAATATTCTGTGACGAATGTAAATTATTCAAGACTTATGGATAAATTTTACATAACTATATTAAAATAATCTTGTTATTAATAATATAAAATAAGAGATTTTATATTTATGATAATAAATAGAAAGAATTAGGCTCAAGTTAATATTATTATTAGCAGTAGTGTGATTTTCTGTTAACGTTCTGGTTTTAGTTGTACGTCCTGTCTAACTCTTCAGATTGTTCCAATCAGAATTGACTGGTCGTTTGTGTATATGATGTGGAATATCTCAGTACAAAAGCGTCTTTAATTCATTGGTTTCTGCTTCGATATTTCTCACGCATATTCAAGTTCTTTGTTTTGTGGAAAAGGCGTCCTTTCTCTTGATGAGTACTGCTGTGAAATTATCAGCTGGAGCTTTTTAAAGTTTTCGTTAATTGGGTAGTCTTGGTTTCTTGTACGTACTGGGTTTTTTCCTTCATTAGTCTGCTTTCAAATCAATAATACCCACATGTTACTTCACTGATTTGGTTAAATGCACTTGGACAGCACACAGTACTATATATATCCATGGATTTTTTCTCCCTTTAGTTGACTATATGGATTTGGATAATTTCACACACCATTATCGTGAATTCTACACAAGGATACACAAAAATAATACTTTATTGATGGAGTTATGTTTTTATCCGTTAGGTTTTGTATCAATTATGTAATTTTTTTTATACCTTTTCATTTCTTATAAGTGATTTGATAAGATATTTTTTACGCTCTAGTAAATATATATATTCATCTCCCAAATCTAATGTCTTATAAAAAGATGTTTATAATTTTTTGTTAGTTTATTGTTACAATCAGTTAATTTTAATGTGATATTTTTTAGTGATATATATCATTTGTATTAATAATTCTAAATAATATCATATTACAAGAATTCAAATAAAAAGTTACACACAAATTCAACTAGAAGTTACAAAATTTAAATAAAATACTAAAATTGTCAGATAACTTCATACATTTTCTATATATATATATATATATGTATAATATGTTAGGCAGGCAAAAATACTAGGAACAAACAAGAATTTTGTTTATTATAATTTTTTGAATCACTTCATTTCCACTCAAATAAGAGAAACTTTTAACCTTCATCGATCGCACAACAAAATCCCTAGACACGAGATTTTCTTGCTTGCCAGAAATCCAAGACTATGATATTCTTCCTTATATTATTATTACCAAACCTTCCACTGAGATGGGCAAATCTCTCACTAAAAGGCAAGATCTTTTATAATCTAAGACCACGGTACATTGCGCAAGAAAATTCCTATATGATTAGTATCTTATTTTAAGGCATGCTAGCTACTTTTTTTTTTTTTTTTTCCTTGGTTGTGTTTTTTGACTGAAAAATGTTACTTTCAATCTGATGCTGCTGCTACCAATCATAGATTTATCGATATCCAATGTTAGTCCAAAAGTCCATTTTAGTCTTCTCCTTTTTGCCATTCGGCGGAATCCTCAATCATTAGTCATATATATCCTAATTTCAATCTCTCACACCGCATGCCAAAAAAAAAAAAAAAAAAAAAACTTTGTTACAATTAAACACCGTTTTAGATCATTAGATCCTCATTAATTTCTGTTGTTAGAATATATATTTTTTAATCTATAGTTTATTTGGATCGCACATTATTCATTTGGTATTGTATTCCATTCTAATGGATGTAATTCATTTTGTTTGGATATCCCCTTTAATTATTGTATTAAAATAAAATTTGCATTTTGGATTGTCTGTATTCGAACCGTCCTTCTAATGTGTATTGATGATTAGAGAAAGAGAAAATATATGTGATGTGATTGGTGAACAAAGAGAAAAATAGAATGGATCAATAGTAAAATATGCATGTATATTGTTCAAATAGAGTTGTATTGAAATATAATATGCGAGTAATACAAATTCAATTATATATTATAATACAATATCAAGTGAATATGTAATCCAAACACAATACTAATCCGATATCACAATTCAGAGTTAGACCTTGTCTTAATGATCTTTCTTTCCTTCCCTTTTTTTTTCATATTATTATCTCACAAAATTCTTGGTTGTCGTTGTTTTATTTATTTTTGTTTATTTTTATTTTTATTTTTTAACCTTAAAATGATTGCATGGAGAAATGGACACAATGAGAAGAGGACCAATCTTCTAGCATGCACTTGTTGATGGAACGGGGAACAATAAGTCCAAAAAAAAAATAATTTCACCAAGCTTTCTCTCATTGGATTTTATAGGAATCTTTGGGTTTTGCCTTTTTTTTCCATTAATTATTCGAGTAACTTGACCATTCAAGGTTCCTGTTAAATGCAATATTAAGCATGCAGCCGCAGACAAAAAGCTTTTGATTAATAGCCTACAAATAACTAAACCCCAACCCCACACCCCACCCCCCTATGGCTTAGACTGCAAGATCATGGCCTCATGGGTTTTTTATTATGATCACCTTGTTTAAAGCTTAATTAGTTGAGTTTTTCTCATTGTTTTACGGCAAATTTTTGTCTTACTCGGTCTTGTCCTTTTCTTTTGTCACTATTTATTCAAAAGTATGGAAATTGGGACCACTAATTATGGGGGAAAAAACATGTTACTCTTATAGTCACAGTTTTAATCCCTCTCTTTTGGGATGTGCTTACCAGCTCATTTTGTTACAGTTAAATATTTTTATAAGGTAAGTGTTTTTAAAATTAATTTGCATTGCACAAGACTGATACAAAACTCGAAAGGCTATTTTCTGTATATATATATATATATATATATATATGATGCTTTCTTTCCATGATTTTAGTAAAGTTGGTGACAAGAAACAAAAGAAAACGGCCGGCAGAACCAACAACAGTAAGGAAAGTGTTCTACTCTTTAATTGGTTATTTTATCTAAATTTGATCGTGTTTGATTACGCATTAACCATATATATTGAATTCAGATGAAGACAATTAGGCCTTAAATGGGCCCTATTGTTGATATGAGATATTTCTAAATATATAATAGACTTCATGACCGGGGTAATTACTATTGTATATCCTTAGTTACTTAGAGAAAAACTAAACTATGTATTTTTGGACAAATGAGATATTTTTAGACGAGTAATTAGAATAAGTAATACCCTTTTAAATTCTCATATATAATGTTATTATAGCTAAACATCAACGAGTGTCCAAACAACTTTGCATGGACAAATAAGCAAGATTTGTTGGGCAGTCATTTTACACCAGACAATCACCAATATTTGAACGATTATAAATTGGAAGACCCCAAAAAAACGATGAACATAATTTTGAGAATGATCCAATTAATAACACTCATATTAATGTGACAGACAATATAAATTTCAACAGCGGTTAAACCAAACTTCTACTTTACGGGGGAATACTAATTTTTTAAATTTATAAATATATATTCAAATGTAATAACAAGATATAAAGTTTAGTAGGGGCATATATGCTTGCAAAAATTGAATCTTAAGTGTGTGGTAAAAGCAGGAAAAAAAAAAAGTCATAATTTTTCAACCTCAATTAAAAAAAAAAAAAAAAAATCAGTGAGGACGGCTGCTCGTCCATGACTCGTCCCCAAATGGAATTGACCACCGGTTATAAACAGATCGGGAACAAAAGGGCATGTTTGGCTTGCTTTCTATGCATAGATGGTTTAGATTATATATATATTGATTAAAACGACCATCCATAAAAGAAATTAAGTACATAAATCAACTTCAAACACGACACATATAGTTCTGTATTTCCCGGCTAATTTATAATCTGCATATATTATCATTACTTAGGCTTAAGTTAAAAATGTATTTCTCTCTCCCGAAAGAAGAATTTTTTGCAGCAGCTTTTTAGCATGCTATATGTTCAAGAAACGGGGAACAGTCTCTCTAAAAATATTCATATATCGATTTTTAATTTTTTTCTTATGGCAGTTATATTATATGGTGGCATCTCTATGTGTTTTGACTTGTGATTAAGAAACTAGAGCCGGTCAAATTTGCTCCCTAAGCACAACAAAAGAAGGTTTTTAATTTAATGTTAGTCTCATCCCCACATGATGAAGAACTTTCAACAACCAAATTAAAGAAATGCCCTAGAGGGAATCTTGGATCATGCATGCGCATGGGTGGTTAACCCCCTTCGATCTCTTCGGTTTATTTGACCTTAATCATGCTTCTTTTGCTAATTAAATATGTAAATTGTCCTTCCCCGCCGTCTTCGACACCCCCCCCTCTTTTTTTTTTTTTCCTTCAAAAGCTGTTGAGGACCACAATGGAAGCTTTTTAATATAGGTATATGCCATTCGGTAAGAGATCAAACATTATATACTTTATCCTTATGTATAATATATGAACGTGATACCATGTTTTTTGTTTTTTGTTTTTTTTTTTTTTTATTTCTCATCAAAATGCAGACAAAAGTCTCTTTAGTTTCTTACTGTTTTTTCATGTTTAAATTTATATGTATATATTTGCTGTCAATATAAATATATGTATACATATAGTGTTAAAGTGAAATATGCTATTGCTATCTTGCATTGCACACAGCTGTAAATAAAAGTCACCAAAAGGAGGAACATGAGTGCCAAAGCAAGAAAAGTATAAAAAAACGTTGCACTTGCAAAACTAGAACCTGCAAAAACTCAGTCTTTTTCCATCTTGACGAGTAATTCTACGACAAAATTGGCGATTCTTCACGAGTTACATAACTTTTTTTTTTTGCCCCCTTTTGCAGCAGTATCTTTTGCTTGTTTGAGAGACCATAAAGGCATAAACCACTTTCCATGCATGAACCAGTAAATTATAATGTATATCTACGTAAATATATCTCTGTATGTATGTACCTTTTTATAACAATAAAATGCCTTGTTTTCTACATTAAGATCAACAATAATCTTTAGTAATGGAAGAAAACACTTCACTTTTGTGGGGAAAAGTTTTCTTAAAGTAATGTTCATTGGATGTAGTCACACAGTTAGTGCAAAATATTTTGTTATGAAATCAAAGATTCGATATAGTGTGAGAATATCTTTCTTTTTTTTGCTTCTCGGTTGTCAATGAAAACTCAGTTGGTGCTCAAATTTTGCATGTCAACTTATGCAAACTTTCACTCGAATTTAAGGTTAACATCCAAAAAGTGAACTTTGTATTTGATTTTACTTCGACTTGAATCTGAGAAATGTTGAAGGGAACTGGCTAGTAACAACCATACATATATAAGTACTCGACACACACACACACACATATACATATGCTAATTTCTATGATGTATAGAAAATCACAAGTAGACCATAACACATGAACTATGTTACATACAAACAAGTATTATTACATGTCAACCCCAAGGGGTAGCTCAAGTGGTTGGAGAGTGTGGGACCCGTTTCAGATGGATGGTTCGAATTCTTTTAGGTGCAATCTCTTGGGGCCCTCTAGTGTAAACACTAGCAATGTACTAACCTATATAAGAAAACTTCTAAGGGTATGGTGGATAGGTTTGTTGGATTAATCGGGATCTCGTCCCAAATATATACGCGTTAGTTACTACCATATCATTTTATATCTTGTGTACTCTTCTTGAAAGTTCTCTAATTAATATTGATGATGTATCAAAAACTAAGACAAGAAATTGGGAGATCACAAGGAAGGTTCATATTATGTAACAATGCAACCAGATCATCAAGAAATAGTATGGAAACAAGGTATAATAAGTAACTTATACTGCTAAGCTAAACTTTGCTACTGACTAGCCATGCATGCTGTTTATGGTAACATTCTTTTTATCGCCATTATAATCATAATTAATTGAGTTATATGCATATCAGCAGCATCACTCCTTACAAGTAACAAAATTAGCTTACTTCCGAACTCTAAAAAGGTATGGCAATTAAGCAAGTGATAGTATAATAGTCTGCATGTTAACTTGAATCTCATGCAGAGCACAACCTCAGTAAATATATCATACATATATATATATATATATATATAACAGGTTATGGCAAGAACAAGATCCTATTTCTCTTCTGGTCAAAACAAGGCTTTTGTCCTTTCTGAGATGACATAAGAGAAAGTATATATAGTTGTATATATTTATATACACACACACAGATATATAGAAAAATCGGCATCACAATGTTTGTTGTCTATTTCATTAAATGGTATACGAAGCCGTCACATGCCTCCATGTGAGCAACATGTTCTGAAAACGTTTCATATTGGTACTGACCAAACGCCACTAGAGAATATTATCACAAAACGACCAAAAAAATTAAGAGAGAGAAACAGGTACAACCAAAACGCAGTCAAACTTTGAGCACAGTCAAGAGAGAGAAAGAGAGGGAGAGAGAAAGAGATGAATAGGGGACAAGAGACGTTATTCCCTATATCTTTGTTTTGAGCACTGAAAGCTCACATTTAACTCAAATTCTGTCCATTTGCGAACGAATTAAAAACATGCATGAATTAAAGCGACAAGAAATAGTCTAAGATGATTGAATTGACCATATTTTAATCTGGGGGCTCCTTTTCTCATTTGTGATTTTATGAATCATGATTGGAGGAGATTTTCTGCCTCTGCTATATGTCAGATTGTCTGCTGCTAAGATCATGAATTATTAAAAAAAAAAAAAAAGATGTTGTTCCTTCTACTTTTGCGAATCCAATCTTCTCAATTATCACATCATCAATAATCATAAATCTTTTATTAATCATATCTTTAATTTCTCACCCCAAAAAAAAAAAAAATGAAGAAATAAAGTTTATAGCTAGAGAGAATATTTATATAATTTCCCAATCATTAATTAGTTCAATCATAAGCAATAATGAATCTACGAAAAGCAACTCTCTAACTCCAAAAATTAGGTATTCACATTTTTCCATGCAAATGGCTAGGAAAAATAAATAATCATGCAATAATGGGATCAAACTACGAGATTGGTGACAGACAAAAATCATCTTATATATGTATTTATATGTATATGTATACAAATGTGCTGATGCATGTACATTGGCCTTAAAATTGGACGAGAAAAAAAATACCCTCATGGCAATATTTCTTCAAAATCACCCCAATTGTTGTCGGATTTTTAATGAGGAAAATATAGCACATGCAATAAATGATGAACAAATCCATATCTTGAATGCCAAGGAACTCATAAGATTAAAGTTAGTACACATAATTAATAACGTTGTTTCTAATTCTTTTGGAGTTTGCAACGCATTGTATTTTGCCCAATTTGGGGTTTACATAACAACATGATCCTTAAATTCTTTTTTGCGTAGACACAAATATTAGTACTGCTGCTCCTTCACTTTAGCTAGTTCATCTTCTTTGGCGTATGGATTTCAGTTTGAGGGAAACATTCATTCCAAAAACAATGTTACTTCAATAGACAATGTTGTTGCTTGTTGGATGTAGAAACTTTATTAGGGGTGTTGTAGTAAATGACACCCTTGAGGCCGGGATTCGCCCCTTTTTTTTTTTTTTGAATTTGTGGATGGAGGATTCGAATAGTAGTTATTATTATTATTTTTTTTTGCATTAATCGAATATACAAATAAAAATGTTCTTTTTCTTTTTTTAATTAACTCTCTCTACCTGCAGTTGCATCGTTGTGGAGAGGTCGTCGATCCTGCCCTCACAGCATTGTTGTAGTACTGGCCTGAAATCTCACTCGCCATGGCTGCGATTTCGGTGCAGAAACCGCCGGTAGCATAGTTGGTATACAATTGGTTGTCGAAATATTTAGTGTCACGAAGGGATGGACGACCCTGATGTATCATGATAGGATGTCATCTGTCACTGGAGAAACTATTAATCAAGGACATTTTTATATTCCATATAAAATGGCATGACATTTTCTACGATAACTTTTTATAATTACGAAAGGTAATCTAAGCCTGGTGGGTGTTGCATTTGCCCCAAATTACTATGCTGGCCCGATCCGATCTAAATATTAAAAGCTTTTTGGCTAATGGATTTGAGCTTAAAGAGTCTTGATTCAAATCTTTTTACTATAGCATTTCATCTCACAAAAATTAAAAAATAAAAATAAAAAGAAAAAGATTGAATTTGGAACCAAGACTTTTGGTTCAAATCCATTTGTCAAATCAAACGGACTCTAGAGAAGGTTAAAGTGCTAGACATGTGTCAAAACATCGGATGTCTTCTAAAAGTCTAAAGTTAGTCAAGAAAAAAAGAAGTAAATAACATTTTTACAGTAAATAATTAAAGTTTATAGCATGTTCTAAAAATATTTAGATTTAATAAATAAATAAATTATTTATTTTAAGTGAAACAACTTATTTACATAAACCGGTTGATGTCTTGTAATCTTTATCTGCTATTATTGTTATTTAGTCCCAGTTTTATAGGCTATACACTAGGTAACTGATATTTGTGATCATAGTACTGTGTGTATATATATTCATTAGTTTCAACTTTCAAGTAACGAAGGCTACGGCAATTTTATTCAAATCAACCTAAACCGGTTAGCTGGAAATTATTGGAACGCTGTAAGGCCAAAATTTTGATAGGATCCTTTTATTTTTTTTTTAACTGTTTTTTTTAACCAAAAAAAAAAAAGAGGATAAATAAGACTTCTTGACATATATGATTTAGAATGTAAAGTGAACTTTAAAGTAATTAACGCCATCTATTATAGCTTTAAAATCTAGATTCACAATATGATTTATTATTTATAATGTTTCATTGTAAAATTTTACATGGAATTCTTTTGCAAATATATAAGTAAGAAGTATTTTACTAAATTTAACAATATTTTGATGGAAAAAAGGTTTGAAGGAAAAATAAATGTTGTTCGTTAACAAAACACATGCTTAGTACGTTGTTAGACTTCTGTTAAAATAAGAGGTCAATCTAGTCCCACATTGATTTATAAGTAAAAGTCAATGAATCTAAAACTCATATAAGGAGTTCAAAACCGTCTAAAATAAACAGTGAAAGTTTATAAATGATATTAATAAATACAATAGGTTATAAAAAGTTAATAACTATTCAAAATTTATCTGCATCGATAGCCTTATTTGTAAGTATTGGCATATACCGTTATCTAGATATGAGTAGCGATATGAGTAGCCGAGTAAAGCTTCAGAGCTCAAATAAATAAGAAAAAAAAATATTTTCAATGAAATAAACAGAAAATTAGGCCTAATTAACACTAGAAGACTAATATGCTGGATAGGCACCCAAGGTTCTTTTGATGGTCTAAAAAGGAGTAGCCCAACAACTAGATAGATTGTGTGGGCCTTTGAAACTTGGTAATAATGAACACCAACAAGTTGGAAGTTGGAAATTGTTGGAAGCTAAGACCATTTTTAATGCATATGCACGTGTTAATGTTAATGAAAAATAACACTATATAATGTTTTGTTAACACTATTTTTACATTTTTTAACCTTTATTATGAGTTTTAAAATTTGTAAAAGTAAATCTTTAGTATTTAAATTCTGTAAAAATGATATTACTTTGATGACTAGATGAAATTAAACTCAAGACACCAATAAATAGGAATTATAGGTTAAATTTGACATTAATTATACTAGGTAGTAAATTTGTCACGAAGTTTACCATAGGACAAATATGACGTTAAAGATAACACTCAATTGGACATTTAAAAAAAAAAATCTAAATATCAAACTTTACCATTAGCACGTTAATTAGCACTCAGTTGGAGATACTTTTAAGGCTAGTAAGGCCAAATTTTTAAGAGATCTTTATTGCTTCTCTTTTTCAACTGATTTTTTTTTTTTTTTTTTTGCAAAGAACTTTTCGATATATGTGATTTAGAATTTTAAATAAACTTCAAAAGTACTGAACACTAGGGAAATCATAATAATTATCATCTGTAACTTTCAAATGTGATATGAAATGTAAATGAAAAAAAAAAAAAAGCATGGCTAGTTTTGGGAATTGCATGGATTTCTTGTGAAAATAAGGAATATGTATATTTGACGGACTTCAACAGATGAAATCTTATAGAGAAAAAAAGGATTAAAAAAAAAACAAACTAATGGTGTGCGTCAAATAAACACAACTTTTTTGTTCTTGTTCTTGTTTTTGTTTTGTTTTTGTTTTTGTTATTTTATTTTATTTTTCTTAAGAGAGAGAAAAATAAACACAAGCTTCGTAAGTATTTATTATTATTACTTTGGTTATTTATATTGTAGCAACTTTAATAAAGAAATGTTCCATACTGTAGATTTCCTTCTTAAAAAAAAAAAAAAAAATCTCTCAAACACAGAACTTACCATAGGCCATCTCACCAAACATGTTCAGTCAAATATTCTTTTTCTTTTTCCTAAACAAAAAATACAGAAAATATTTACAAATTAATAGACAAACAATAAACTTGAAAGAAAAAAAAAATACTGAAAGTAGACATCGAATGAACGAACACACACATTGCAAAGATGTCAAATCTATTCATTAGACCTTCCTTACTAAGATGGTTTTCTTTTTTCTTTTCTTTTTGGTCATTTGGCTTTTGAAAGTGAAATGTATTAAAAAGTATGTATATGTATATGTATAATTATATTTATGTCTCTATGTATATATATTCTTACTGAAGGGAGAGATGAGAGCTGGTGACAATTTACCCATTAAGCCGATCGAAACCTTTCTTTGAAATTCAAATTGCGGTGACGCATGATCAGTTGCCGCATTAATGTTGATTTTCCTAATTTATTTTTGTTTAATTGTAAGTACACAAGTTGAAACGTGGAAATCCTTAAATATATATAGACTATATCAATTATGAATATCCTAAAATATAGCCTACATTTTAAGTTCTAATAATATAAGCGTGACACATGCCTCCACGAAGGAGTGTCATCATTCGTTGGCATCCACTAAAAATTCTTTCCAACCCCAAGCTCTCCATTTTGATTTTTTAAACTGAAAGATAATTATATATATATACACACACACACACACACGCAAAAGCTGAAGAGTAAAACTATAACTCAAAGAGCTAATTAACAAACAGAAATCAAATCAAACTTTCCTCTGAAAGAAAAAAACCAAAAAAAAAAAAAAAAAAAAACCCGAAACCATGGGAAAAAAAAGAACTAAAATAAAAACGTCTAATATCAAAGAAAGCCGAAGCCCGAAACCCTCCAATTGATGAAGACTCGATCTAAGTCCAAAGCAAGAGAACTGAAGAAAATTTTTGAGAAGCACCAGCCGAAAAACCTAATGCTTGGTTAATTGATCCGGCTTGAAAGAAAAGTACTCCTACAAGTATTTGATAACTTTGCAAGTAATTAAGGGAAGTACCACAGTGAATATGAGGCCAAAAAAAAAAAAGATATATCAATTTAAGTTAGTTTTTATTTGTTTGCTTTTTATTATTATTATTATTATTATACAGATATCAACTCCAATCCTAACTTTTTAAGTACCAACTCATGTGTTATATTATCAATAGTAAATACAATTAATTGATGCAGTAATACTTTAAACACTCACTAATAAAAAAATGACAACTCTTATACCATATAAATTGATACTTAAAAGTTAATATTAGAGTTGATATCCCTAACATTTTTTTTTTTTTTTGTTAAGCCAAGGATGTTGTGTTTTCTGTTATCTTATTTATAGAACGATGTACAAATTCATATGAGATCGTAAGCACACGAGGAAAACAAGCCATAAACACGTTTTTTTTTTCCCCCTCTTTTCTCTTTGCACTAGGAAGTTCTTAGAACAATTATTGTGATTGCATTAACCGGATTCTGAGAAAATTGAAAAAAAAAAAAAAAAAAAGGAAGCAAGTTCAACTACAAAATAATATTAGAAATATCAATTCTAATACAAAGTCACATACATATATATATCAAACATTCTTATATCTATGTCCAGATCCCATAAAGGAATATACAAAACAATAGTACTCAGATAAAAGATAGGGGGGAAAAATAAAATATAGTTGCTAAAAGAAGAAAACTTATATTTCCTTTAAAAAAAAAAGGAAGAAAACTTATAAATCTTGTACCAAGCTAATTAATTTTGTTGCAAAAAAAAAAAAAAAAAAAAAGGGCTTGTGCAAATCTGACGCTCTCTTAATATCTCACAATAAAACAATTACCTTTCACAAAACTCTAAAATATTGGCCATGATGAAAAACAAGTATATATATCTTCTCATTCTCATCCTTCAGAGCTGCAAAAAATTTGAATTCACTTGTTGGAATTGCGTAAAATTCAAGAAAACCAACTGCATATGAAAAAAAAAAAAAAATCAATCCACTGGGGAAATTTTGTTTAAAAAAGAAACATGAGGTTTGATAAATTGTTCATTAAAAAATGGGAAGGAGGAAAAAAATGGCTCAAAGAATTAGATTTGAAGAACATAGCTAGAGAGAGAGGACAGGCAAAGACTGCAACGTATTAACTTACGGCAGAAACAAAATGATTATAAATCGCAGGACTTAACTTCCACAACTGCAAGAGAAAAAAAAAAAAAAAAAAGCCTTTGCTTGCTTGCTTCACCACCTGATCTGAAGAAAGCTGCCATAGATTGACGTATTCAGGTCCAGATCAAGATCCAAACTTCAAAAAAAAAAAAAAAAGAAAGAAAGAAAAGAAAAAGAGAGAGAGAGAGAAAAAAAAAAAAAAAAAAGAAGATTCATCTATATTTACCTGCTTTTCTCAGAGTACCTGAAAGTTTGAAACTGATCAGAATAAATGATATAAAGCGTCCAAGGGTTTCATCTATATGTGTGTGTGTATGATACTTATTATAATTATTATCTTCAAAACAACAGAGAGAAAACACATATGAGGCCTTAGAAACCAGTTTTAAATACATTTAACCTCGTTTACACTTTTTTATTATTAAATTTATTTACTTCTTTTCCTCTTAAAAAAGAAAAGATAGGCAACATAGTAAAACTAAAAACATGGTGGTGCAAGTTGGGGACCAGTTTCAACCGACACAAAGCCCAAACCCATGGTTATTTCAATGTCAAAACAACAGATATATATATATATATATATATATATGTTTCTTCATCACCAAAGTGATTCGAATAAAAATCAGTTTATTAATTAGTTACATGAGGTACTAGTAATACGTACCATATATATATATGTTTCTTCATCACCAAAGTGATTCGAATAAAAATCAGTTTATTAATTAGTTACATGAGGTACTAGTAATACGTACCAAAATCAAAGTTTTGACAAAAAAAAAAAAAAAGAAAAAAACTTTGCATCACCTCCGTACATGATTCTGAAGCTGTGTCATGATGATAACCAGTAACTAAAATCTGATCAATCTGAGAGTGTTAGTCAAATATTGCCGCTGCAGCATCATCAAGATTCTCATGTGGATCAAAAGGGGTTATTATTTTTATCTCTATACATATATATATATACATATTATATATATATGCATACATTCTAACCCCACAAAAAAGCCACTTGTGAAGCTTGATGATGCTGCAGTGGCAATCAGTGACTGGTAATCAAAATATATACATTTAAACATATATATTTTTTCCTTTTGGATCTTCTCCATCATTAGCATCATCCACTAACCCCATGCAAAAAGGGTAAAGAGAAAGGAAAATCAAGTGCAGATTACAACCGGATATAACCCTAGATCTCTTCGGCGAAAAAAGTATAAGATTAATTCCTAACCCTAACCCTAACCCTATCTAAATCCCATCCGATTTATAAATAAATAAATAAATAAAGCAAATAGCAGAAAAAGGGGAAGAAAAAAAAGTGTGAAAAGCAGGGACTTAGTAAAAAGAAAAAGGCCACTAAATTCCTCTCCTTTTGAATTAAAAAAAAAAAAAAAGGCCTCAAAAGTTCTAACCAATGTCTAGATTTATGAACTCATAGTGTAGACCCACCTGGTAAAAACCAAGAAGAAAGGAAAAAAAAAAAAAAAAAAAAAAGGAATCAAATCCCATCTGTATGGATATGTTTACAAATCAACATAAGACTACTAAAAGAAATGAAGAAGGAAGAAACTGAAAAAAGAATGTTTTACAGGGAAGTGGAGATCAACATTTGAGGAGGAACTAGTCTGAGAGACTGAGAGAGGTTCGGGGTGTAAATATATAGAACTTCAGGAGAGAGAAATACGAGAAAGAGAGAGAGAGAGAGAGAGAGAGAGAGAGATAATTGGCTCGCAACGGTTATCCATCGTAATCCAAGGGACGAAATTAAGCAAAAAACTTTAATCTCTCTGGCCCAGTTTCTCTTCCACAGATGTCAATAAAAAAAACCATTTCTGATAAGGAGGAAAAATTGGGAAAAAAATTTGACAAAAGATTAAAAGAAAAACCTTACCAAAGCAAATATTAATTTTGGAGATTGGTGGGGGTGGGCGGGGTGGGTTTGAGATGTTGCGTCCTCCACAAGCATTTTGTTCCAAGTGGGGTTACGATTGACAAGCTCCTGACCCCATGACACCCAGCCATTTGTTTATATCAACGGGCCCTAAGAGACAACCTCTCTCTCTCTCTCTCTCTCTCTCTCTCTCTCTCTCTCTCTCTCTTCTTCTAGGGTTTGAAAGGTTCCTTCCTTCTTTATCCCTAATTTTCTATTTTTGGATTCTTATATTTTCTTAGTGACAGACAACTGTGCAAGTCTTGCAAGTTTAATGACCTTTTGCGGGTTTAATTTATTCTTATTTATAATTAAATTAAAAAGGCCAAACCGTAAATTTTTTTTTATTATTTTTTATTTTTTATTTTTTATGTTTCTCTTATTATTTCTGCTTCTTTATATACTATACTACATGTCGGCTCACCCTTACCTCCAAAGGGTTACTTTCCCTGTCATCCCTGGTCATGAACTTTTCCCTCTTTCTTTTTCTTTTTTAAGTTTTGTTTTAGTTAATTGAGCTAGTTTAGCCATTTTTAATTAGCATAGACTATATTATTTGACTATTTAAAATTTCCCCCGAATATCCGTAAGGTTACAGTTGATTATTAATCTTTTTTTTTTTAAGTGATCAAAGGATTATGATTAATGCCAACCAAAATATTACTGATGATTCAATTGGTGCCAATATGTAGGCGCAGAATTTGACTTGCCATTTGCACTAGTTGAAGGGTCATATATATGCAGTAGTTGCAGTGTTATATAGTACTACATTGGCAACTTTTGAATAATGGACATTTGTAGCCGCTCAATTTGTGATATTTATATACCCATATATGTATACACATTTATGTATATATATATGGTAGTCATTTTCCGACTGATCATCATCCAGTCCCCACTATATGAACACTAATGTGCCGTCCTTTGTACCCGAATCAAACGCAATACTTGAATCTACCTATCAAATTAATTAGCTCTCTTCTTAGTTATCTATTAATCTTTGCTTTTATATACTCCATCAAGTTTTCCTAAATCAAGGTGTCAATCATATATAATAATTCATATGATTTGAACTTCATAAATAGCTTCTACCTAGCTAGCATAATCAAACTTCGATATCTCGCTTTTAATTAGTGGATGTTATTACATTATCTATTTTTACCTATATTATTAGTTGTTTATGAACAAGCTTTAATAAAGCTTTGATTATGTATAAGCCTTCTTGTTTACATCAAACGAAGACACTAGTGTTTGCTTTGGATTTATTTTTTATTTTTAATATTTTTTTTTTGTTTACTGATTGTGCACACGCAATTTACTAAACTTTGCTAAAGTGTGATTAGATTCGCAAATCTTAACACGAATAACGCCATTATGTTTTAACTATGTTGGTAACTTTTTTTTAACCATAGTTGGTGCGTGTACCGTGTTGGCGCTAATTTTAAAAAGCACGGATATTTAGGAGTGAAAATATTCTTTGACTATAAAATCTATTGTTGGTTCACCTTTTCTAATATGTAATTAATTTTTACCAGCGGTGAGGATAAAACGGGAAAAGGACTATACGATAATAATTTATTCAGCCAAAAATAAAAATTAACAAGAGAACTTTTCTTTCATCACTTTAAATCAAACTGCAGATATATATATATATTTATATAATATGATGATCCAAAATTTTAGTTTTTGTTTCCCTAAAGAAAAGATATAGATCCAAAATTGTCCAAATAAACTCTGATATCTGACTAGGTTCACATACCAGTAATTGCAAAACCTGGAAAGCTGAAGGAGTAATTGCACATGTTATGCAGGGAAACCTGTTCCCCTTCTGGGGATTATACAACAAACCCCTCTGTATAGAAAGGGCAAAAACCACACACAACACGAAACCATTATATATGTTATATATATATATATATATATAAACATCCATGTATGTATGTATATCTCCCCCACAATTAGCGGACGAAATTTAGCAAATCTCAAGAATCTATATCCGCGTGTGTGTGTATATATATGAGTAGTAGTAGGACTAACAGCAGGCATTGAATGCAATAGATGAATAATTATGTGGTACTAGAGCAAGTGTTTTTGATGCAACAATAAATATTCCGGGTAAGAAGCAGTTCAGTAAGTAACAATTGATGGACCAGAAGGTAATATATTGTGAAGGGTGGTGAATGAAGCAAAGACTTTTGAGTGCGACAATCGTCGTCGAACACGGAGAAGTGGGGTTCTTGAATCTGCGTCAACTCTCTCTCTCTCTCTCTCTCTCTATAATATATATATATATACACATACATGTCACGCGCGCTGCAGTGGAGGCACTTAGCACAGGTCCAGAGAGAGAAAGAGAGAGAGAGAGAGAGAGAGAGAGAGAGCTGATGCTGAGCTGCCTGAGACACACATCCCTCTCCATAATCCTTATTACCTCGTACGGACGATTTCTTCGCCCAATATTTTTTTTCCACTTTGGTGACCGTGCCCTCTCTCCTGCATAATTCTATATATGCTAATATTCATACTACTCGGTAGTCAAATCCTCACTCCTCACTTGCTAAGTCCTACGTCGTCGTCGTGGGAAAGTGAGTATCTTATGTGACATATAAGTATATAAGTGTTTATATATTTTTTTTAATTAATAATTATTTAAAAATTATAATTTAATAAGATGTAATTATGAATCCATCTTTATTTATTTTTTTAGAAACTCTTGTGATCGATATATTCCTAAAAAAATATATGTACTCTTGCTGTGTATATAAAATTTTTTTTTATTAAAACTCATCAATTGTTGGTTACAGTAATGAAACTTTGTTTTCAATCATATTTGATATTGATTGACAATGATTTAGACAGGTTTAGACCACACCTAATATAAAATCAATAATACCGTATTTGGCTTCTGTTAATCTTAACATTTTTAGTGTTTGATTGCATCATTAGTTTGAAATCAATATTTTTAATTTAACTAAAATTCGAATCTAAATTTTCATTTTCCAAAAATTCATATCACACTCTTTTTTTTTTCTCCCTTCTTCTTTTATTCTCTCAAACACACATTTGAATTCATATATTCATTTTGAACGTAAAATTTTTATGTTAAAAAAAAACCCAAATCAAACCTATGATTCAAACAAACAGTTAATAGTATAACGAGAAATGAGAACTTATTACTGCAATGAAGGATTTGCCAAGTCTTGGGAAAACAATATTGCATTCTCGGATGATATAAAGGACGAAGTGAAGGCGAAGTGAATTGTTCATATATTCTGATACTATCAACTTATCCTATTCTGGTAAGATAACTAGAATTATTCTGAAAACCCTATTAAAGATAATATATATTTTTTCTCAACAGATAATATATTAGTTGATGAGTATAACTTTGAACTCAAAATATATATTTTTTAAAGCTTTATAAGAAGTTATTTTGTGATTTAAAAAAAATAAAAACTCTGATAAATAGCTTTTGATAGTAATGTCTTCAAATTTACATAATCTCATACTTAATATTGCTCCATTCCTTCTTTTCTTTTATTTTCTCTTTCTTGTCCTCTCCCCTCCCCCACCACCCCCCCCCCCCCCCCCCCCCCCCCCCCCGGGTAATAAGCTAGTAGGACCAAATTAAAATGTGACAAAAAAAATTTCTTCTTTTCACTACAGTCCCAAGTAAATATACAAAATTTGCAAACGGATATTAATGTATATATCCTTATATATATCACATCATACAATTGTCCTTACATATACTATTTTGTCTACAGTGGAAACTTCTTTTTTTACCCATTTTCGATCGTGGACTACCAACCCAATTTAATGCTGTCATTTTACCCATTTTAGTTCTCCAAGAATTTTATGGTATTTTATCCTTAGAGTGCCATCACATTAAGTATGTGAGAGTTTGTCACATAAACTTTATTTTTTAATTAAAGTATCCATAAATTTTTAAGTAGGTAAGATTTTGGTCCTTAATATATTTTTTGTTGTTAAAATACCCTCTAAATTATTTAAAAAAATATGTTTTGGTCCTCATGTTAAATTTTAGACTAAGGTAAGGGTATGAAGATGGCATGACACTGATGGGAGAGGTCATCTCGACTAGCAGAGTACATAACAAATATTTGTTTTTGAACAAAAGTATTATGTTACCTTAAAAATTAAATAAGTTCAAAGCAATATCCAACAAAAACCATCTTTATAAATTGAAAAAATAAAATAAAAAGATCACAAATCTTTTAAAACTAGAAAAAAAATGACAAGAGAGAGAAATAAAAATATTGTTTTGTGAAGAGACAAATCAGTTTAAAACAAAAGGCAATAAATAAAAACCATCTGTTATTTGTCTATTTGTGAAAATTTATTTTTCTGATTACTTATGATTTGATGTTTTTTTTTTAATTCACAAAAGACTATTTTTTGTTGGGGATTTTTGAATTTATTGAATTTTTGGGATAATATAGTATTTTACTTTAAAATAATGAAGTCATTTATCATTTTCTACTAGCTGAGATGACCTCTTCCATCAATATCACTCTATCGTTTTAAAAAATTAATGGAAAGACCAAAATACATTTTTTTTAAGAGTTGCAAGGTATTTTGACAAAAATAAATAGATTAGGAACTAAACTCTCACCAATTTAAAAGTTCAGAGATATCTTTACTAAAAAATAAAATTAGGGATTAACTCTCACCTACTTCAAAGTTTGAGGACCAATCCAACAATTTACCCTTAAAAAAATCCATTCATAGTTGTTGAATCTTATTCCTAATTTCATTTTCATTCCCAATTTTATTAACTCTCTCTCTCTCTCTGTAATCGTTGTTTTATTCTTGATTTCTTTTCTACTATTATATTTCGAAAATATGTTGATTGTCACAATCTTATGCCCATCTCATACTTGTTGTATTAATCATCATATGTTTTTCATAGACTTTTTTTTTTTTTTGGTGAATCCACTTTTTTCTTCTGTTATTATAATGCTAACATTGCAACACAAACAAATTAAAGAAAAATATTCGTTGCCTCATCACAAATGTCAACACTACCCTTAAACGTTTCATAGTGTTGCATTTTCTCCCAACGTTTACGTAGTGGTAAATCATTATTACAGGGTAGTGTATCTTTCTGTAAAACAAAACAGTTAAAATTGTAATGACTTGCATTAGAGACTTTTTTTTTTTTTTTAATTTTTGAGGGACTTGCATTATAGACTTAATGTTGACCAATATTAAAAAACTTATTGCTATTTACATTTTTTTTTTAAATCATTCTTATTCTTACTGGAAGAAACTGTCTTCTAGCTTTTCTGTGTGTCTGGTCCTCTCATTCTCAGTTATTAAACATAACACAAAAACATAATCTCATGAACAAAATGATCGTATGAATTTCATATCAAAGGACATAAAAGTATAACTAAAATACTACAACAAAAAGTATTTTTAACGACATAAAATTTATGACATTTTTGATAAAATGTCATTAAAAGATAAATTCAATGACATTGAAAAGTAAACTGTCGTTAAAAGATCCATACAACGACATTAAATTTTAAAATGTCATTAAATCCATAATACAATGACGTTGTTTAAAATAATGTCACGGAATGTTATTTTATTGATAAAAATGGAATCAATTAAAATTGTAATATTTTGACATATCACATCTTCAGTCTATTATTTTTGATACATTTGTGTATAAAACACCAAAAAGATTAGTTTCTCATAGGTGTTAATTAGTCCAGAACAAAAACATTAATAGAAAATTAATAAAAAAAATGCATATATGTTCAAAAAAAATCTAAAAATAAAATGTTATGAACATTTTCTACGAAAAAAAAATTTCAAATGATTATTGAACAACAATATCCTCAATATCCTCTCTCACATAAGTTGTGTATGACCACTTCCTTGATCCTTAAATGATCCTTAAATTTTTGTAGGCAATAACTACTTCGGGGGTAAAAAAATCAGATTGACTAAAAATCATATTTTTATATATATGTATAGGATAACAACTTCGGGGGTAAAAATCTCCTAAGCAAAAGGCGGATAGATAACTACATAAAATAAAAAAGCACGCAAGCTGCTTCAAAAAAAAAAAAAAAAAAATCACGTATAAACTACTCCATTCCACCAACACAAAAACAACTTTCTTCTTTCTACTCACGATCTCTCTTTTCTCTGTGTTTCACACAAGAATCTTAACACAACTTGTTGCTAAGAGGAAATTTGATTTTTCTTCTTATTTGTTTGCTTTGAATTCATTGTAATTGGTTTTGCAATTACTTGATGCAGTCATCCGCCGGATCAAAATTTGAACACTCGTATTTGCCATCCGATGACCTGAATTAGAGCCTACGCTATGGTTTCGTTCCACATACACATCAAATTCTTGCTGTGCGACGGAGGGCGATTTCACCTTTCCCCATGGAGGTCATTTTACTGGGCATATTTTTTCTTTTTTCTTTTTCCTCATGAATCCTTTTGTTTTGCAGTTGAACAGAAGCTTAATTGCTTTCTATGGGCTCTTGATTTCCGCAGGCAGCGTAAGGTATAGAAGATAAAAATAAAAAGCAAAACTAATGGCTTAACTGTGTCAGCTTGGAAGGCTAGAGAGAGAATGGTTGGAAGAACTTTTGGGATAAAAAGGAGATCATGATCTTGATGATTCCGGTGATACTTTGTCCTCTTTATTTTGCTCAAGATGCTCTGTTTCAGATCAAATTGGAGAAGAAGATTAAAAACGATGCAACTCTCTGTTTTTTTTTTTTTTTTTTTTTTTTTTCCTTCTTCTTGAGCGTATGGTTTTCTTTGTTTTTTCTTCTTTTCTAAATCGGTAATACGGGAGAAGGCCGAAGGAGAAGCCAAAAGTAAAGATAATGTTTTTGTATAATTACATGTAAAAGATATTAGAATTATGACAATTGTTTGTCTTGTGAATTTTCTTTGACGTAATTCTTCTTGTGAGTTTGATATAAATATTATATTTAATTAATCAAAATAATTTTATATTTATTTATATTTTATCCAAATTTTATTGTGGAAATTATAATTTATGAAAAAAATGACAATTTTGCGTTCTACCAAAAAAAAAATTAAATACAAATTCACGACATTAAAAAAAGGTGGTGACAAAATTTGCTCATGACATTTTCTGGCTATTGTGGAAAATGTGTCTACTAAAATAAAAAAAAATATTTGATGACGGCATGTTAGTGTCATAGAAAAAGAATTAACAACATCCTTCACGACATTTAAAAAATGTCGTTAAAATTTTCAGACTTTCCACAACACCCCCATTTAACAACCTCTGTAAAAATGTCATTGAATCCCATCGATGACATTTTTTAAATGTCATTGAAGAGCTTTTTTGTTGTAGTAATATCAATCACCTCTGTTTCTACTTGACTGCTAGGACCAAGATATCAAAAGTTAGAACGCAAAAGGTAATGAAAATAATTTAATAGAAGCCCAATTCCGCATTAAAAGAATGTATTGAGAAAAAATGTGTGAAGAGTAGTTTAAGGTTAGTAAGTTGTTTAACTTGTAATAGCAAGTTACATAAAATATCACATCATCAAATAAAATTAAAGAATGCACTTTTTGTTATAATTTTATCTGCAATCATTATTCATGGTTATCAAAAATAAAAAACAAAATCATCATTGAAATCACACTTATATATATCAATTAATTATAATTGTCATAAAAAATCAAACTAGCTGTGTATCGCTCAGCAGACTATATACATATATACAAATTTTATACACTGAATTAAAGGAATAATTGTCTTGGATTAAGTGATAGCACATCAAATGAGTTATATATAATTTGTCCAAACGCATTACATCATATGATCCTGTTATTCCAGGAGATTCATAGCAAGCTGGGAATTGGGACCTTATTCTGTTTCTGTCAAGTCACGCTACTTTATTGCTTTTTTGAATTTTATTCTACAAATAGTAAAGCAAGTACATATATATATATATATATATATATATTACTTTCACAGACGGCAGTCATATATTGGATTCATTTGATCTCGTCTCGTCCTCTTTACCATCATCACAAATGCCACAACTCATAAGAATAATATAGTAAAACAAAAATAAAATACCAAAAAAAAAAAAAAAAAAAAAAAAACTTGTGAGAATCTATAATATTTACCTCAAACAAGCGTCAGAGTGGCATGGAGAGAGAGAGAGTGAGAGAGTACGACAAGATATATATATATATATATATATATATATAACCGGGCTGTAGTTGCTCATGATCGTCCTTGATCGATTAATTACAGTTGAAGATCTTCTTTTCATCACAAGGGTGGGGGCTACGTGTTCTTCTCGTGCCCTACAAAAGTCGTACTCTAATCAGACAAAAATGATCAAGCCTAATTTGTCCGTTTAGTTTTTACATTATGAAATTTTGTCATTTGAATTTTTAATTCCTTTTTTTTTGTTTGATAAATTAATCTTGAATTTTTGTTCTTTCTTTTTTAGTAATTTTGATCCCTAATACTAAAATTAAGGAATTAATTGTGAAATTTAACAAAAAAAAATCGCATCTCTGTGTAGAATAACAAAAAATGTTAAATAAGTTATTATATCAACTGCAAAATGTTTTAGTTTATAAGGGATTTTTGTAAGATCAATACGGATGATATATATATTTTTAAATTTCATGTGAACATAGAATTGACACATGATTATACAAGTTAAATTTCAAAAATCTTTCATTAACATTAAGGACCAAAAATGTTAAAATTTAAAAAATTGAAGGACTAGCTATCAAAATTAAAAGTTCAAAGATCATAGGACCATGATGTACATAATTTATGGACTAAAAGAACAAATTACCTAATAATTAAATATCTTATAATCGAGATAAACCAAATTTGGAATCATATATCTGAAAGTAAAATATATAGATATATATATATATATATATCTATATCCTTATATATATATCCTGTATTTTACAAAGCACAATGGTAAACATTCTATAAACCATAGAACTATATATTTTCTATCTCCATATATATAGTTTGTAAAGACTAAAGTACTACCTAACTAATCACTAGTCCTCGATGTTTGTCCCACCCTATCATTGCAACATTTATGTGGACCATATTGGTAATTAGTTTGTAGTTTTTTAATTTTTAGTTTAAGTAATTGTTTGTAGCTCCACAACACGACCTGATATTCTTAAATAAAAATTTAAAGAGAGAGAGAGAGAGAAAAGAAAAATTATTTGAACAAGAGAAAAAGGGGCAAATCCCTTATTGACCTTAAAAATTAGGACGTTATGACATGAAACTTAGTTCTTATAGTTTAACATATAATAGATGAGAGACTAACTACAATCTATTCACAATAACCAATATGTGACTTAAAAGTATACAAAGTATTACCCAAAATTCAATATATAAATATTTCTTCTGAAACCTTATGCACTTAATTTTATTAATTTTAAAGAAAACTCCCATATTTCGAATATGAGACCTAAATCTTGAAATTTTCACCCGCCCAACTGTGCCACCACCCTCTGTTGAAAGTCTAGAAGTTTTGTACGTATAAGGATAACAATATGTGTCGCATGCATGTTTTGATTATTTAACTTAATTTTGACTTAACCCGAACACAACCGATGAGAAGATATTTAAAAACTGCATTACGAACATGATATGGTCACTTCATATATTAACATACATGACACAATTTAAAAATGAACTGTGATACAAAATTGACTCTTGAACCCGAGATTGACATGAAACTAATGAACTTTTATTGTGTTTTTTTACATGTTTTAAAAAATAAATTTTACAACCTACTAAATTTTAGAAAACTGTCTCGCACCCCCTTTTCCCAACCTTAATCTGTGAATATCATATTATTTTTGAATCGTGTTGTGACCTACATTACCAACAATAAGTATATACATATATATATATATATCGATGTCAAGTGGTGTTGGTAATTTTTCGTAATAAATTTGTGGTTATATGATCTATTATATATATATATATATATATGTATATGTAAGATACATATGGACACTCTTCGCTTGTCTGTTTCTTCAACCATCAAGCCAGCCCTAACCTAGCTATCATATTTTATTGAGCTGCACCATCATAAATGATTTGTCAAATGGAGCCCAGAAATCTCGCTGGGATTATTAGTACTTTTGTGCTAGCTAGCTGCATAAATTTGTGTACGTACAGTACATTTATAACAGTTGCGAGGACGTTGCATTTCACTTATAGCTTTCTCCAAATGGAATCTCTATGGGCCTGACCCGCTATATAATATACACATCGATCATATGCCCTTCTTCATGAGGTGCTTATATTTACACCTGTTATATACATATATATCCTCTAATTTATAAATATATATTGTATATATATTCGCTATGTGATTATTACCATCTCATTTCCTACTATATAGCTAATTGCTTATTTTTTGGTAGTTTGTGATATCAGAGCTATGTATGTACATATGCATATTGTTTGATTATGTGGTAATTGACAGTACTAGAGCTAGCTACATATCTTAGTCCTAACAAAATTGCTAAACTGTTACTTTTTCATGTAAATTTAATTACATTAATTAGTTTTTAACTAGAATATACATATGCTTGTTCTTCCTCTAAAAAAAATAAAAAAAATAAAAAAGAAGGAAGAGAAGGAGACATTATTGAATTTATAATGTTATATAGGAAACAAAAAATAACTAAGTAATATATCAATCAATCAATCTTTTACAATAATTAAATACAAATATTTTTTTCTTTTTATTTTCTTTTTAAAAGAACTTTATTCCAACATGCCAGCTATTTACAAAAAAAAAAATAAAATCATGGCTGAAAGTGCTAATTATCATAAATAAATAATTTACATGAAGAGAGAAAATATATATATATATATATATATAACTCTGTTAAAATTGTTTAGAAAGCACATGATCTGATTTGCAACGCGGGGTGTTTAGTACAACTGCATGAGTTAATTTCGAAGCTAATTATTTTGTGAACCAACTTTTCAAGTAGTTAATAAGTTGCGTTAAATTCTTCTTGAACTCAAATAGTAATTATCATCTCCTCTTGAATATTTAAGATGGTTGTCACAAGCATGGGTGGAGCCACAAATATATTTCAGTGGGAGCATACAAAAAAAAAAATTTCAAGATAAAATAAATTTTAGTGGAGCTATGTGATAAATTTTAATTTTAGTGGGTTTATATGAGAATTTTAAATTTTTGTGGGGCCAAAACAGTAATATTATAAATTTTTTTATAGGATTAATTTTAATGAGGATTATGTGAAATTTTTTTTATTTTTAGTGGGGGCAAAACAGGGAATGTATGAGAACTTTTAGTTTTTAATGGGGTAAGTTGTAAAAATTATAAAATTTTTTGGATAAAACTAGAAGAACAAAATAAATCCGCCTTGCTCACCAGAAAGTTTGTCACAAAAGAGTCTTCATTCTTAATGTTCTATGACACTGTCCAATTACCACTGTGTCTGGTGGCCCAACGGTATAGTGGATTATTGTGACGGAATTAGTATCAAAAGTAAATACTAATAGTCCTTTTGGGAGTCTTAAATGTAAAGGCTTGTTTCATGCCAATCTAGCATTCAATGGATTATGTTTGGGATCACATCCCTATTTATTTATTCTTATAATTACCACATTCGTTAAGATTTGAGTAACGGACTTTTATGGAGGGATAAGATATATCTATAGAACTTTAATAAAGATTTTTGTTAGCGTCTAGAGAGTCTCTTTAATAACATCTAAATATATACAAGACCGATTATCCTTTTTGTCAGATTTTTTTTTGAAAAAAAAAATGACACTATCAAATTATAATCAAGAATTCTTAGGAAACACGTTCGTGACAAATATATTTTGTGATATTATGATATATATATATATATATGACATCACATCAATCGAGAGATAGAAAAAAGGTACTTTCTGATAGAAATCATATAATCTAAGTGAATTAGTTGATCAGTTTGACCCCCATAACCGTGTGGTAAAGCTTGGCTCTTTCTCATCAGGGGAAATTTGCCCCATGCACACGATTTTGCTATTTAAGGTTCTCTCTCTCTCTCTCTAAGGAAAACAGTGTCAACATACAGTGCAATGATGGAAGGACTTAAAATGGGAAAAGGTAAACGTTGAGTTATTGCGAGATTAGACATGATGATATGTATATATATATATATATATATATATTCCTGTTATACAAAACTCAGTTTTTTATTATTTAAAATTTTATCTTTTTTTTATTTTATCAGTTTTTTTTTGGGATAAAATTATTTGATATTTTTTACTCTTTAATATAATAATTTTTTATTATCATTCTTTATCTTTTGAGCTGAAGAGTTTTACTGGTTTTTTTTTTACTTGTTTTTTTCATATTTTGCTCTTAACTTTTGAAAAATACTTTTGATTTGCTTATTTTATTTAGAAATTTTATATCTGCATTCTTTTTAAATTAAAAAAAACTTAAAAAATAATATATATATATATATATATGAAATAAACTAAATCCACAAGTGCGAAGAATGCACATACAACTTGTATATATACATATGTATATCATATGTATATATGTATATATGATCAATGGCTATGATGCCATGCAACATGCACGCAGGACTGATGATTTCTCCAAATAACCACAATCATTTTGTTCTGATCAGGAAATAAAAGATTGATACATTAAGAAGTGATCCTTTTTATGGTTCAATATTTCTGATGCCTACAATTACTCTGTTTGTTGTATATGTTTGACGTGATCATGATCATTATGACGCCAATTACTTGGCTGTTGAGAATTTTGTGATACAAAAATCTATATTGTCAAGTTGTGAAACCTTATTAATACCTTACATAGAAACGTCTTGTACAAAGATAACATGTGCATGGATCAACTTTAAGGGGGGATTTAACACTTATATCTCAATTATTTGAGTTTTTCTTTATATAGGGGGCACCGTCATAGGGTTATTATGAGAGAGAGATTAGAAAAACAAACATATAAAGTTTTGAGAGTATGCAATTCACTTGTAAACTTCTTGATTATAATGAATTATGGCAACGGCTGAAACATAACATAGTTTCATATTATAAGAAAAACATGTTTGAAAATTTGTGTATGTGATTGTTTATTTTTCTTCCATAATTTTATTACTCTTAATGATAGAAAATTAGGGCACTAATTCTTAACATACAGTTGTTATGTTTGTGTGTTTATGAGTGTTAAATTATATGAAAAGGTAACGATAAGCAAATTTGAGAATTTAAAATCATTAATTAAAAAAAAAAAACACAAACAAACATTTGAAGTATCGAATTGAAATATTTTGCTTGAACTTTAGAAGTAGATTCGTACTCTATGGTTACAAGTGGAGTTAGATGCTGAACTTTCGTTAGTTATGCATGTAATCACGTGAATGTTCATTGACTATTTCTTGAATTTATAATTTTATTGATCGCTAGATTTTGATTGTCTTGTTGTTGTCTATAACGTTTCACATATCCTAGTCCTACTTCTAGGATATATATATATATATATATATATATATATTTTCCTTACCCTACACAAAATTCTCCTTTCATTTCAGTTAATAATTTGTCGTTGCTTCGCCTTTAAAAGCGAATATTGTTGTCCATATACAAAATGGTACTAGCACTGAATCCTCAGTTTTATTTTATTTTATTTTATTTTTGACTAAAAGGACCAGTTCAAATCATTATCAATGAATTGGAATAAGCAATATTATAAGTAGTAAGACCTCTTTTTCCCCTGGTTTGTGGTTTCTCAATCGATTGATTAGAATTTTGACCATTGTAATAGCATAGTCTTGAAAGCAAAGCTATAGATCACGTTATGTATATATTTTTAGCCATTTTATCAATTTAATTTAGGTATTACGTATACCCAATTAGTTATGATAATGTGATATTGATAAAAACCTACTCCAAAATAATCTAACAATAATTTCACATTTAATTTTATTAAAAAAAATGTAAAATCAATTAAAACAATGGAGAAAGAAGTAAATAATATTTTTACATAAATAATTACGTAAATAAATAGCATATGTAAAAAAATATTTATAGTAAATAGCATTAAGCTTATTAGTAAAATGATTTATTTACGTATTGTACATATGTTATTTAACGATAAATATACTATTTACTTAATAAAATTTTTTTTTTTAAGATCTTGTTATTTACTTCAATTATTTTTGTGAAACTGTTATTGACTACAATTGAACATCATAGTTATTATATAATCAAATTTTATATAAAGTAAGCAAAATTTATATTAAAAAAAAAGGTAAATTGTTGGATTAGTCCTCAAACTTTTAAATAGGTGAGAGTTTAATCCCTAAATTATTTTTTTTAGTATAAATATCCATGAACTCTTAAATTGGTAAGAATTTGGTCTCTAATCTATTTATTTTGATCAAAATACCCCGCAACTCTTAAAAAATGTGTATTTTGGACATTCCATTAATTTTTTAAAGGAGGGTGGTGTATGATGGTGGAGTGATAATGATGGAGGAAGTCATTTCAGCATATAGAAAATGGCAAAGAACTTCATTTTTTTGAAAAAAAAAGTACGATATTACCTTAAAAATTCAATAAATTCAAAAATCTCGAACAAAAAATAATCTTTTGTGAATTTAAAAAAAAAAACCGAATCATAAATAATCAGAAAAAATAAATTTTCACAAATAGAAAAATAAAAGATGGTTTTTATTTATTACGTTTTATTTTAAATTGATTTGTCTTTTCACAATAAAGAATATTTTTATTTCTCTCTTTATCATTTCTTTTTATGGTTTTCAAAGATTTGTGTGTTTTTTTTTTTCAATTTAAATAGATGGTTTTTGTTGGATATTGTTTTAAGTTTATTTAATTTTTAGAGTAACAAAATATTTTTGTTCAAAAACAAATACCTGTCGTCATACCTCCACCTTAGTCCAAAATTAACATGAAGACCAAACACACTTTTTTTTAAGAGTATAGGGGTATTTTAACAATAAAAAATATATTAAAAACCAAAATCTCACCTACTTAAAAGTTTAGAGATACTTTTACTAAAAAATAAAGTTTATGTACCAAATTATCACCTACTTAAAAATTCAAAGACCAATCCAACCATTTATCCTAAAAAAAAAAGTGATGGCACTCTAAGGATAAAATACCATAAAATTCTTGGAGAACTAAAAATCCATATAAGAAAAAGGGGGCGTCCAATAATGCTGCGTACAAGTTCCCAAAACCAAAGATTTTCCAGTTGGCCACAAGAATATATTTTGTACGGAAAAGACCCATTTTTGCACTGATGTTTACCTTGTGAACCGTACAATTATTCATTACCCCATAACAGATGGCTCGTGCACTTTCCACCTATTAAGAGTACTCTATGCCTTCCTTTTGGACCTTCAACTCACTTTATATCATTATTCTTTCTAATATTTAGGTCAAGATTGTAGGTAATTTGGAATTTCTGTCGAGGTTTGTTTTTCGATTAATATAAAACAATATGCTGTCTATTATAATGTCTGGTAATTTGTTTTGTCATTGTTGAAATTTACAATATCATTAATAATAACTATAATGCTAATTTGTTTGCTTCAATGAAGTAGTTTTTCCTAAGGCCTTGGATAATTATATATATATTTCAAGTAAATCGAAAGAAACAATTGTGGCATTAAAACATTATAATGATACAATCATCGACGTGAATGATCCCGCAATATAAAACTACTTAATTATTATTGGATCTACCAATAAATATTGATAACGCTTAAATAAATCTCTGTTGGTGCAAAGTTGACAATCAAATCCTCCATTATTGCCTAACATGCAAATATATCAAAAAGTTCTGTCTTTTTAAGGTGATTATTTAGAGGAATACATTTTTAAAAATTTGTTCAAACGGATCACTTTCATAGAAAATTTAAGCTTAATTTCCAAAACATAGGGATAGAAATGAATTACTATGCGCCCATTTGGGGCCATCTCCAACATCCAACCTCCAACCTCCAACCACCATCTGCAAATGTTTTTTTTTGTGTCCTTTTATTCAATCTAAAACTACTTTTTGATATTTTATATTTTCAAATGTATACTGTAAACTCAAACTTTAAAAGTTTATAATTTTCTTAAATCAAATCGAAATGAGATGATTATTGCGTTAAAATACTCACAACAGTGAGATAAACAAAATAAGATCTATTTTGGATATTTTTTTGAACACATTTCAAATATTTGTACTATTTCTATATCACAACACACATTTCCACCCAACCTCTAAAACTCCGTCTTCAAATGTCCCCCAAAAACGGCCCTTAACCTTCAAAAGCAATAAACAACCTCACTAACAACATAACAAGTGCGGTTGCATGCATAGTTTAATGGTAATATCATATTAGACTTTATTTAAAAATACAGAGTTCGAATCCCCTCGCTCAAGTTCAAAACAAAAATGATGAAAAGTGGATCTTTGACAAAAACTGGCCATTTCATCAAACCGACACCAATTTCTACCTTTGGGCCTACCATGTTAGCCCACTTCTTCGACTGGGCCCACACAGCTGCCTAATGGGCCTAAAATCCAAGGCCCAAGAAGTACCGAACTTCTCCTGGATCGTTGTCCACAACAGCCGATGAAACTTCCGAACAGCGTCATCGGAGACGCCCACAAAGAGAACGGCAAACCTTCGCCGCCAATGCCATTATCAAAGAGCAATTCACAAATCGCCATAACCAGTACTAATTTTCCAGGCCAAGAAAATTGCTCTAAATTTTGAGATTTCTTTTTTCTAAGAAAAAAACTATTCATAATACTTATACCATTAATACGAAAATCACATGAATCCATAAATCACATATGTCACAATATTCCATATATCTCTATACAATGCCCCCACATAATGTATAGAAAGGAATTCCCAAAAAAAAAAAAGAAAGAAAAAAAAAAAAGAAAACAAAATAAGAACAGCATTAAATCATGAATTAAAATTTAGAAAAATCAGAGTCGAAACGAGGAGAAAAGTTCCCTTGCCGATCTGTTTCTCTCTTGTCCCTCTTCTTGGCAGTACTATGTAGGGCAAACAAAAGCTCAAGAGCAGCCTCGTCAATAATAAACTCCTTGTTTCCGGGGGACTCCTTTGGTGCTGCTTTCTGTCGTTTTTTGACATCGAAAACCGCCCTCTTCTTCCTCGGCGCCGGAGGACACACTGTCGGGGGCGGAATCCTGCTCCCGCCGTCTCTCGGCGTCACGCACTCGTCCTCCTGATCGACATCTTTCTCCTCCGACCGCTTGATCATCCCCAAATCCACCTCCATAGTTTCTGTAGGAGAAAAGTTGTGGCGAATATGGCAATACGACGATATTTATAGAGCCATAGATGTCGTCGTATCAGGTTTAAATTTCAGAACGAGAGCAAAATATTCAGTTATCTAGAGCAGTGAAAACGTGCGGTGGAAGGAAATTCTGTTATTTGGTTTGAAGTTTGAAGTTTGAAGTTTGAAGCTGAGGCTGACGTGGATCCGACGTGTCTAAGGTTTCCCGCCTTTTTTCGCCACGCTGGACGGAACTTGTGGACGGGGTTTGAATCTGGACCACACACCCTTCTTTGACGGTAAGTTTGTGGCTATATTTGCGCAACTTTTTCTTTTGTCATCCGATAATTTTACAGCTTTCAATAGTCTTTAAATCTAAAGTTTTGGTTAGTCTAACGGATTTTAAATGCATGATATAGATATTGTACAGTTTTTTTTTTTTTTTTTTTTTTAATTTGAGGCACTTGTGATTAATGAGCCCGAATATAATTTGACCTTTATCTCTATTTCAACCATCAAGTTTGATAAATATTGTTTTTGAACTTTAAACACAATTTCTGTGTAATATGTTTGAACTTTAAATACAATTTTCTTCTTAGATTTTATAGTTACATATTGTCACCTATTTTCGGGATTTTTTTTTTCTTGTTTAATTGAGACCCTGGTGGAAATTCATTGCAACTCATCAAGTGTGAACTGTGAAGGCACTTTTTCGGGTGTGTATTTTGTAGATGGGTGGTTTAGTGTTTGATCGGTTTGGAATGTACACGTGTAGGGTGCAGTTCTTTCCACGTGTCATGCATATGCTTTCAATAAGTTATTTTGATTTCTTTAAGATGCGTTTTGGTTCCGAGGTCCAAACTCAAAAATTTCATTTTATTTTTTATTTTTTTTAAAAAGTTAACAAAAATCATAACTAATTTTTGAAAAATTAATCAATTTCAATTAAAATTTTCTTTCTAAACATTTACACAAAAAGCACTATTAATTTAAAAACTACTTCTAAAGGTAGTTGACCGATATGTCAAAATAGCTTCCAACCTTCACAAAAGTTTTGTGATAAGGGAAAAAAAAATTTTGTGAATAGATTCTTTTAATATTAAAAAAAATATTATTTTAATATTTGTATTATTTATTAGAAAACTTCAAATTGATTTAGATTTCAAAAAACTAGTTTAAATTTACAGTTTTTGAAAAACTTACGGAAAAATAACAGTTTTTCCTTCTCTCTTATTCTGATTATTAAAAGCAAAAGGAAAAGTTTCTCTCAAACGGACTGACCGTACCCCTTAATCACAATCTTGGGCCCAGCTTTGGGCTTAATCTTTGGATCTCACCAAACCCTGATCAGCTCCAGTTGGGCTTCTTGAGCACATGCGGTTCTTTGGGCTCCCTTGGATCCACTTACCTCGGCGAAGAAGAGACTAGTAAAGCTGCCACGTAAATGCGCACAGACAAATTCGGCCGATCCGGTTTGGTTCGAACCGGAGGGCCTGAACCGGTGAGTCAGTAAGAAGAAGCAGCCCTGAACTTCCGGTTAAACCCCCAGAGCCCAGAGAGAGAGAGAGAGAGAGAGAGAGCCTCGGAGAAACCTCTTTCTCTTTCTCAGGAGCATTCCAAACGACAACGAAATGCCTTTCGTTTCGCAGTTTCAGAGACAATCTGATTACGACCTCTTCTCTCCCTCCACCCCCATCGTCATCGACAATGGCGCTTCCTATTTCCGAATCGGGTCTCTCCTTCTCTCTCTCTCTCTCTCTCTCTCTCTCTATGTCTACACACACACACATATATCTGAAGAGAACGACAAAAAAAAAAAGCCCTAAATTTTATTTTATTTTATTTTGTTATTGTTCGTGGTTGTTTGTAAATTGAGTACGAGAATGTCTGTGAATAATTGCTTAATGTGTTGTGTTTGGGTGAATTTTTCAGGTGGGCTGGAGAGACCGACCCTCGCGTGATTTTCCGCAACATTGTCCAGAGACCTCGCCATAAAACCACTGGTAAAGCTTCTTCCTTTTTTTTTTTTTTTGTTGCTTTGGAATTGAGCTAAGAAAAATGGGGAAAAAGAAGCGAGAGAACAAAATGGTGTTAGTAGAATTGTGAAATGTTTATAGAAATTCTAGCAATGCTGAGTAAAATCCCGAGTTAGAAACTTTGAATTTAGCTTTGCTTTCTCTTTTATATGTGTTATAGGTAACAACGTGAAAGTGTCGTTTTGGTCTTTTGGTGTTTTGAGATGATAAATGTGGTCATGATACAGGTGAAACTGTCACTATTGTTGGTGACCATGATCCTGCACTGCTGAAATACTTTGACTGCACTCGCTCGGGACCTCGCTCGGCTTTTGACAGCAATGTTGTTTTTCAGTTTGAAATAATGGAATATGTAAGATTGTTATAACTATCGTTTATGTGGTCGATATTCCTTTTTAAAATCAATAGACCGCTTGTGTTTTTGGGCGCTTCCATAAATTAGTTAAAGTCGCATTCAGAGAACTCAATTTCTATTCTGTTTGTGTTATAGCCACCCCATGTATGCATGTTTATGCTCGTCGTTTTTTAATGATTCATAAATTGAGGTCTAAGTTCTAACTAACATATTCTTGTATCCATAGATTCTTGACTTTGGCTTCGATCGATTGGGTGCAGATGGATCACAGGTATGATTAAAATAAAATGTTGTTACTTTTTCTGTTTGCTTTCTGTATCTCACTGCAAAGGCCAGGGATTGTTTTGGTGACAATTCTCAGCACACACACACACACACACACATATATATATATATATATATATATTTTCCTATAAGTTCTCCTTATGCATCTTATGTTGTTCCCTGGCGATTTGGAAATCTGTGTTTCACAGGCACAGTGTTGGCTTTTAGTGGGTTTCTTGTACGACACTGTTCATGTACATCTTGCTACATTTGTATCGTAAATGGGAATGGTTGATTAGTGATATGAGTAGAGTTGTATTTAGAGTGTTAAGTTGGTGCTGCTAACAAGGATGAGTGATTGTTTTGTTATTATTTTTGACATGGCTATTTCCTTCCAAGTTACTTTTCGACTGATCTTGTTATTTTCTGAAGGTTTCAGTTAAATTTCGTTTAACCCTAGATTTTATTTTCATTTTGAAGACAGGGCAGATTGATCATCCTATATTGATTACCGAATGTGTATGCAACCCAGTTCATTCTCGAAGTAAAATGGCCGAACTTCTATTTGAGACTTACGGAGTTCCATCAATAGGTATCGTCATCAACTGTCATTGTCCAAAAACATTGATCTCTAGTGGGTGGGCTAGTTGTGTCATTGTGTGGTAGAATCATTGTCTTGGATTTGGTGATTGAGCTAAAAACTGAGAAGTCGAGATATTTATTATTCTGATGAGCAGCCCATTGTGTTTTCTGGTTGTTACTGGATGGGCTTGGTCTATTGATTGTATACTTACATACGGTACCATGTCTTTTCTATGTTGTTCTAAAAATGCATTTTTTCTGAGGTTTGTCTTATGTATCTTGTGTCCTTAACCATGTGTGGTGCTATCTAAAATCCTTTTTTTTTTTTTTTTGGGTACTATTTTCGCAGCTTATGGTGTTGATGCTGCATTCAGCTATAAGTATAACCAACAACGTGGGATTTGTGACAAAGATGGTCTTGCTATCTGCCCTGGATTTACAACGACTCATGTTATCCCAGTATGATTTTCTATCCTTGGTATAGAGTTAATTCAAGCATTAATCCTGATTAACGTATTGTTATTAGTATACAAAAATAAAGTGCTAACGTGTAAGAATGTTGATATTGTTCATTAGCTTTTTTTATTTAAGATTCATTAGCAGATGGTACATCTCTGTGTGAGACGAAATGAATTATCTCTTATGCACGTATCAGCAACACATGTACTTTTCCTATAAGTTTGATTTTTTAAGCAAAAGCAGGTTGATCTTCTTGTTCATTATAGTTTCACATCATGTTATTTATGACTTTTTGTTTCCTACTGAATCATGTCTATTCTTTAGGCATTATCATTTATCAATAAGTGTAATCTTTATACATTCTCGTGTGGTTTTGCCAATCAGAAAATGTGTGCAGTTGTCCAGTATTTATTATTCCATTTATCGAGAGGATGTTAATGATGTGTTTTCTGACTCCAGTTTATTGATGGTGAACCGGTTTATAATGGCTGCTGTAGAACTAACATCGGTGGATTCCACGTCACTGATTATCTGAAGCAAATTCTTAGTCTTAAATACCCGCATCACATGTGAGTATAATTAAATACAGGTTCTGGTGTTTTCAAGTTGATATATGTGTAGAACTTCTGATGATGAATATAAACATTAAAAAAAAAAAGGGCTAGATTTACTTGGGAGAAGGTTGAAGATCTGAAGATGGAACACTGTTATATTACCCCAGACTATGGCTCAGAAGCTCGATTATTTCAGGTATCGCAATTTTTCTTCCACCCTTATGTTTTTCAGAAGCTCGATTATGTTCCTTTATCACAATTGTAACTTATGTTCCTTTCTTTTTCTCTTTTTTTTTTTTTTTTTTTTGGCTAAATTCTGCTTTTAAATTCTAAAGTGCACGCCTTTTTGTATGATTGATAGAAAGCGACCAAGGAAGCGGAAGAGAAAACCAGGTGTTGGCAGCTTCCCTGGGTTCCCCCTCCAATTGAGGCCCTGCCTTCAGAAGAAGAGATTGCAAGAAAGGCAGCCATAAAAGAGAGACAAGGTCAACGTTTGCGAGAAATGGCTGAGGCTAAGAGGTCTTCTAGGATAAATGAACTAGAGAATGAGTTACATGGCTTAGAATTTCTCCTGAAGCAGCTTGAACAAGTTGAAGCGGAAGATATACCATCTTTCCTGTCAGAAACTGGATATGTTTCAAAGCTGGAAATAGAATCTGCTGTGGTGAAGGTAACACAATCTTTACGAAAGGCAAAAGGTGAACCGAAAGGCGAGCAAGCTGATATTGAGGAGAAGACTGATCCTACTTCGACTGAAAAATTTCCTCTAATTAATGTCCCTGACAACGTACTGACCGCCGAGCAGGTATGCTTTTTACATATTAAATGTTTATCAGTGTTTTCAATCGTCTAGGTAGCTCTTGGCTGCACTTGAGAATTTGTATGTACTTCATGTCTCTTGCCTCCAAACACTTCGTATCCTTTATTCATGTTCTCTTGACAGCTCAAGGAAAAGAGAAGGCAATTGTTTCTTAAGACCACATCTGAAGGCCGTCAGCGTGCTAAACAGAAGCGTCAAGAGGAAGAATTGGAGCGAGAGAGGAGAAACCAAGAAGATGAAATAAAACGCTTGTATGCATTAGATATTTGTATATTAAATGCACTTTGTACTTTCAGAAGTAATGAAAATCTTTGGTTATTTTGTTCTCTTTTTCTTCATGTTGTAGAGAAAACCCAGAGCTTTACTTGGAGCAATTGCAAGCCAAATACAAAGAACTCTCTGAGAAAGTTGAACAAAGAAAGCGACTAAAAACAAATGGGGGACATACAAACGGAAACAATGTATCTGGCGGTGTTGGTCGTGGTGAGAGGTTGAATGCTGCTCAGAGAGAAAGAATGCGTCTTTTAACAACTGCGGCCTTTGATCGTGGGAAGGGTGAAGATACGTTTGGTGCAAGGGATGAAGATTGGCAACTATACAAACTGATGAGCAAAGATAATGATGACGACGACGATGGACCAGATGAAGATGAAGCAGAGTTAGGTCGCATATCCTCTAGGCTTCAGGTCTGTTTATCTAGTTGATCTCACCCGTGCGTAATAATACCAGTGTTGTATTTTGATTGTTGTGAATCTCCTTATGATGGGTTATTACTCTGGCAGGAAGTAGACCCAACTTTTGTTCCAAAGTCGGAAGCTGGAACCTCGCAACCTGCTGAAGTTCCACGGCTCCGTCCTCTCACCAAGGAAGATTTCCAGATTTTTCTTGGGGTCGAGAGGTTTAGATGTCCTGAGATATTATTTCGCCCCAATTGGATCGGCATCGATCAAGCAGGGTTAGATGAGATGGCTGGGGTCTCAATTAAGAGGTTGCCGTCCAAGAATCAAGAGTTGGAGGAGAGACTGACCAGTTCAATATTCATGACTGGCGGGAGTTGTCTTTTTCCCGGCATAAGTGAGCGCTTGGAAGCCGGGATCCGGATGATTAGGCCTTGCGGCTCACCCATAAGGGTGGTGAAAGCATTGGATCCAATTCTCGATGCTTGGCGTGGAGCTTCTGCTTATGCTGCGTCCCCCCACTTCTTGACTCAAACTTTCAGTAAGATGGACTATTATGAGAAGGGTGAGGATTGGCTTCGGAGATACCAATTTCAATACACATTTTGATTTTGATTTGTTTAGTCACATGCTTGTAGCAATATCGCTTTTGTAACAGATGGGAATTACGACAAAATCATTGTTAACATTTGCTTATGACTAATGAAAATTTAGTGAAATACTAAAAATTCTAACCTCACATTGTAGCTGTTTTGCGCAAAGTTCTATACATTCTACCCGATTGTATTCTTTTCTTTGACACTGTAACTATTGCGCGGTATTGTTCTATAAATTCTCTAACAATTTGTGTTCTCTAAGACTGGTATATCAAATGATCCAGTTCAGTAGTATATATACGCATACATATATATATATATATATATAGTTTTTTTAGAGAATTTGGAAGTAGTATATTTATTTGTTTATTTAGGTTTTTTTTTTATGAACAAAAAAAAATAAAAAATAAAAATAAAAACCCATCTCCACTGTTGAAGAGACTGTCGAATATAGTGTTGAGCGCCACTAATGTACTTTATTATTACAAGTTATAGGGTTCTACTTTATTAAAACCCATTAACATAAAGGGGAAACAACCCAAAAATGAAGGGTATTGGTTTCTTATATATGTTTTGGTAAGATTGAAATATCATGAAGTGACAAAAAGTGTATAATTACGACCAGCTTTTAGCTTTATAGTGACACTAGTTTTTAATATAATTAAATTGTATTTACAATAAATTGAGATTAATGTAAAATCCTTGGAATATCATTCCGATATCATGCTTCATGCAGAATCACAGAATTATCTACATTATCATATGAAAATTAGTTATTAAAAAACAAATTTATAGCCATATGCCCTACTAGCTGATTAGTAAATAAATAGTTTATAGCTAAAAAAAAGGGCTAAATTCTAAGAAAAAAGGGGACTAAAAGAACAAACAACGGAGCCAAACAACTACGCAAAAAAACCTTAAAAAAAAAAAAAAAAAACAAGCAAACAAACAAAATAGTGAAAGCAACGGCTACTTTTTCTAGTTGCGGTAACTAAACCCCCGTGTCCTAAACCTTCATCAAGACATTTGACCGTTGGATCCACTAAAAAATGGCACAGAATAACAAAAAGTGTTTTTTTTTTTTTTTTTAAACACCACTTTCCATTTGTGAAGCTCCTAATCCGCGCCTATAAACCGTACTGAAAATTCGACCGTTGCAAATGTTCTTCCGAAACACCACAATAACCGAAAAGCCCTCTTTGCTTGCAAAGAGAGTTTTTCTCATTTCTCTTTTCTCTTTTATCCTGCTCAGGCCACACGAAAGCTCACAAAGAAGAAGAAGAAGAGTTCGACCTTGGAAAAAGCTCTGAAAAAAAAAAAAATGGATTCTCCACAGACAAGGAAAACGGGGCTGAATCTCCCAGCTGGGATGTCGGAGGCCTCGCTTCGCCTTGAGACCTTCACGTCGGCATCGCTTCGGGGGATCTCGAGCCTCTCCTCGCCGTCCTCCAAGTCCTCGACGTGCAGCGACCGGTTCATTCCGTGCCGGTCATCGTCGAGGCTCCACACCTTCGGGCTGATCGAGAAGGCCTCGCCCGCCAAGGAAGGCGGCAACGAGGCCTACTCGAGGCTGTTGAAATCGGAGCTTTTCGGTGCTGACTTTGGCTGTTTTTCTTCCCCTGCAGGTACCGCTGGGAACCAGGCCGGCTCCCCGATGAGTAGCCCCAGCAAGAACATGCTGCGGTTCAAGACCGATCACTCCGGCCCCAGCTCCCCGTACTCGCCTTCCATTTTGGGGCACGACAGCGGCTTCTCCAACGAGTGTTCTACGCCTCCGAAGCCGCCTCGCAAAGTCCCCAAGACGCCCCATAAGGTCAGCTATCATTATTATTTTTTTATTTTTTATTTTTTTGCTTTTAATTTTGATCTTGATCTGATACAGTGCGTTACTTTTTGAACAAAATATTGAATATATTCAGCTGAGTTAAGATCCAAAATCCTAAAGGCTAAATCTTTTAGCTCTTTGATCTGATCCCGAAATTTTTTGATTAAGAACTGAATGATTTTGCAATAAATGTGAAATAACTGCGATGATTTTGCTTATCTAAAGCCTAAAGCTAAAATCTTGAGGTATTTATATATTCTCGAAAAAACCAAGAACTTGGTAAAAGTTGAATTTGTCCTATATCATCAAGTTACCTGGACTGTTATGTTATCTGTACGTTATGATCCATAATGATGATTATTCTTCTCCATATATCTCCATATTATTCTTCTCCATCTATTTCCTAAATACCAATATTTCTATCCGTGCTTAAAAGTAATCGATTTGATTAGAGAATCTTCATTAGCATTGAATAGCACATATTAGTGAGTCAAAACTGCGAAAATCGGTTGCAGGTTCTTGATGCTCCATCACTGCAAGATGATTTTTACTTGAATCTTGTGGACTGGTCTTCCCAAAATATTCTCGCCGTTGGATTGGGGACATGTGTTTATCTATGGAGTGCTGCAAACAGCAAGGTGATTTTTCCCCCCCCTACTAGATTGGTAAAACGGCAATGGGAATTTTTGGAGTGACTTGTTCTTTTGTTCTCAGGTGACAAAGTTGTGTGACTTGGGACCTAACGACGGAATTTGCTCCGTCCAGTGGACCCGGGAGGGTTCATACATAGCAGTTGGTACAAATCTTGGCCAAGTTCAGGTACTTCATTTGCTACACCAACACCACCTTCTTCCTTTTTTAGTCATGTGCAAAGTTTTTGGAGTGTGATCAAGAATTGAGGACTTGTGTTGTATAGGTTTGGGATGGCACTCAATGCAAAAAGGTCCGAACGATGGGCGGCCATCAAACAAGAACAGGCGTTTTGGCATGGAACTCGCGTACTTTAGCTTCGGGAAGCAGGGACAGGAACATCCTTCAACATGATCTCCGCGTCTCCAATAACTTCATTAGCAAACTTGTTGGCCACAAGTCAGAGGTGAACAAACACCTCTAAAAAGTTTAATAATACGAACTCTTTTGAAATCTTAGGCATTAATTGTTTACATCATTACTTGTGACGAATGACGTCAAGTTTGAATCAAGAAAAATGTGCCTTTTTTCCTTCCAGAAACAAATCTGACACTAAATTTCCATGCTCATAGGTATGTGGGCTGAAGTGGTCTCATGATGATAGGGAGCTCGCTTCTGGTGGCAATGATAATCAGGCATGCGTTAATGTTTTCGATTTCTTTCCACTGTCTGTTTTTCCTCTTCATTGTTTTGCACCCGTAACTCCGAATTAGTATTAACTCAATGTCAATGGCTTCTTGATGTCCAGCTCTTGGTCTGGAACCAGCACTCTCAGCAACCAATCTTAAAACTTACAGAACATACAGCAGCTGTAAAGGCCATTGCTTGGTCACCCCACCAGAGTGGCCTTCTCGCATCTGGAGGCGGAACAGCGGACAGATGTATTCGCTTCTGGAACACTACAAACGGCCACCAATTGAACTGCGTTGACACAGGAAGCCAGGTTTGTATTTCCTCAAGCTTTCATGTTTCTTTTCTTTGCGTCTTTTTTAAGAATCTCGATCGTAAGGAAATATCTCATTCATTAACTAATCATCATAATGCAGGTATGCAACCTTGCCTGGAGTAAGAACGTTAACGAGCTAGTCAGCACTCACGGGTATTCGCAGAACCAAATCATGGTGTGGAAGTATCCATCAATGGCAAAGGTATATCATCGTCTATTTATTTTATCTTCAATGACGAAATATTTAATTTCTGTTACTATTTAAATTTCCCATCATCTCTCAGAAATTTGTTCATTTCATTCTGCTCTCAACTTAAATTGTTGTCCTCTTGATAGGTAGCAACTCTAACCGGCCATAACATGCGAGTGCTCTACCTTGCAATGTCACCTGATGGTCAGGTAAGGTTCTTTACATCTATATAGCAAACAGAACTTGATATGTTTCCTTAACTCTGGGAAAGAGAAGTTACAGAACCTAACTAAGCTTCCTTATTTGCAGACGATAGTTACAGGAGCCGGCGATGAGACTCTTCGGTTCTGGAATGTGTTCCCATCCCTGAAAACACCGGTAAGCATGATTGTGATCCTAGATGAAAATTCGGTCTCTTTTGATTAAAACTTGTACCAAGTTCACATCTCTCACCATAATTTTTCGGTTCCGTATTTTTCAGGCACCTGTCAAAGATGTTGGTCTCTGGTCGCTAGGAAGAACCCAGATTCGTTGATGTTCCTACACAGCACATAATGTATATGGAGACGGTACCATGAGCTCCCAGCCAAAAAGAGAGAAGGGGGGACAAATGTGGAATATATAAATATATTTTCATATAGTAAATTGTCTTCTTTTTCTTTTTTCTTTTCTTTTTTTTTTCCCTTAATGTTTGACAACTCTGTAAAGTGTGGTCCTAGAGTGATGTATATGAAATGTAATACTGATTTTCATAAATTTACATTTGGATTCTGACCAAGAAAACCTAGTGCAATTGCCATACAGATTTTCGTAAACTTGTGGTCGGATTCTTTATTTCACTAATAAAAAGATTTTGAGTTTTCTTCATCTTTATTTGTTCATTATTTGGCATGACATTCTTATTCCTTCCAAAAGAAGTGCCTGAACTGAAAAAACATTATTTGTTCATAAGAACGTCAGTCTAAATTCTGAGTTCTCATTGTTCGTATCTGGTAAAGTGTGGCCTTATACGACTACAAAGCTATAAAGAACAGTATCTTAACTTTGCTGTCATAAGTAAATACAACGCTCCGGTGCTACCTCACACTAAGCTACATAGCCTGATTAGGCTCACCAATAGCTAAGAGCATGTCAATCTCCTATATTTCGCCTATCCTGTCGTCTGCGTCATTTCTACTCTTTTTTCTGTTTCTGTAGACCCTGACATATCAAATAAATCTCCCTTGACGAAGACCTTGTAGCTTTAGGCCTCAACCACGATGCCTTTCGAAACAACGGTTTGCAAATCCGGCTGAGTTCTGCTATACAAGAAGTAGACAACAAGTTCACAACACACTCGTAGCAACACTGAACCAACCATCCAAATAAAAGGCAAAAACAGAATGAAGAACGAAAAAAATAAGACCTTGCACATCTTCACTCTCTAAAAGCTTAATCACGAGGTGACCCCCCTTTTGCAATACACCATCGTCGTTCTCTTCATTGGAACAAGTAGTCGAACCTTCCAAATTACCCTCCATCTGCGCCAAGGCGGCTCTACCAACTGCGATATCCAGTGCTCGCGTACCTAATTCGACCGATATAGCTGAATCCTTGGTACTGATTCCAGAAACCAGGGGACACATATCGGAAAGTATGACAGAAAAACTTTTCTACACCACAAGAACAAAACAAGCAGAAAACCAAATCAACATTCTGTTCCAAAGATAAAAACAACTTCCAATTTTCAAGCCTGAAAATGAAATACACCTTAGGAGAGAGAGCTCTGATTTGGTCTCTGGGGAAGTTCATGATATCAGCACAAACAGTTCGAACTCGCGAATCGCAGTAAAGCTGAGGAACCTTCACCTTCTGCTCTGCACATTCCACATTATCCAAAACTCAATCGCTTAAAAAAAATTAAAAATTAAAAATCTTGAATTGAAGAACTAAACAAGGAAGTGAACAAACGGGTCAGACCTTGACATCAATGCCCACAATAACACCACCTTTTGTGAGAGGACCCAAGCTCTGACAAGCTACCTGGTATTGGTAATGGAGTTTTTTTTTTCAATTTTTTTTTTTTTTTTTTTATTGTTAGGAGATATCTAAAATGAAACGAAGAGAACCCACGAAAGAAAAAATGAAAATTGTTGAGAATATTAAAAAGGGTGGGTGAGGCGGACCTGGAGCCAAGCGCCAGGAGCACAACCAAGGTCGAGAACAGTGGAGCCTGGTGTTATGAGCTTGTACTGCTTCTGCATCTGAAGTAGCTGTTGAATCAAATTTATGATAAGAAACCCAAACAAAGATTAAAGAAAAAAAAAAGGATTAAAAAAAGAAGAAGAAGAAGAAAGTACCTTAAAAGCAGAGCGAGCGACATAGCCAAGGCGCTGAGCTTCTCTGTAGAAGAAATCTGGAGCTCCAGCCCCACTCATCTCTGACTCTTTTAACTCTTCAACACTTTTCCTTTTTCTTCTCTGCAAATGTTTCGTCTTGTTTCAAATCTTAAAACCCTTCAACGAATCTTCCTTAAACCCTACATACAGTGACATAAAACGAAAAATAACAAAGAAAAATAAAATAAAATAAAAAGAGACAGAGAGAAAAGAATTAGTTTTCCATTGCCGGGATTTGAACCCGGGTCGCCTGGGTGAAAGCCAGGTATCCTAAACCGGACTAGACGACAATGGATGTGGGCACTGGTGAAGAGCTACATTTAATATATCTACATTCTTGTTCGTCACTGGGGCCCACTGCTGCATTATCAGGCCTGTATGGTTTCTTTAATTGCAAACGGAAACTATTCAATTTGAGTTGAATGGGTTGAGTGATTGAAACAAACAAACCCTATATAATAATATTATGGAGCTCATACAGTTTATACATAGGGATTATATATATCGATATATTTATAGGTGTTCACACAGGTTTAAACACTAGTTTAGTCTATGTTTGATGAATAAGTTTAACTCAAACTCAATTCAAATTTTTCATCTCAATTTTTATCTTTTTCTGAAAAGTCAATAAAATTTATAACTACTTTTTAAAAAATTAATTCAACTCAAACTTAAAAATTTTATCTCATTTTAAACTCAACTCAAACACCAAATAAATCATTAAAGAAGAGAACTCTTCATAAGCAGACTCAAATTGATGAGGAGGTGCTGATGAGTGTTGAACTTTCCAAGAAATAGTCACAAATCACATTTATAACGACTAGATGAATTAAATAAGATTTATATTATCATTATTTTCAAATACATTTTAAGTTTTTATATTATTTAATTATCACGGTAAATATTTTTAAAACTCTAATTTTAGTTGGTGTTCCAAATAGATCCTAGTAGTCAATGAGACGAAAAAATTTGACAATAGATTTTGAATCTGTGCTTGGATTAAAAAAAATAAAACAAAAAAAATAAAAGAAGAAAACTAGTATTAAAAAAAGTTATGAAGTTCGTTTATTTATTTATTTTTGTATTTTTCTCTTTGTTTTATTTTATAAGTTGTTAGTGCCTTTCTGACTATGATAAAATTCCGAAAGCTAGTATGTGGTTAGAATGGTGGAATGTTCTAAATAGTTGGCTCACCTATCTTTTGATCAATGTTTGTTTATCTGCATGTCCTAAGTGTCCCATCTCACATTTAGAAGGTTTCTAACTCATTTTCAACTTCATGAGAGAAAGACTTCACACCAAAATATTTCCAACACCCGTGAGAATTATAGAGTTGAGACTTTTACTTTGTGAATTTTTGAAGCTAAGTGTATTTTGATTTATGATAAGACGGTTCTAGTTTGAAGCGCACACACACACATCTGAGTTATGACTGAAATAATCTCTTAGAGTATCTTTTGATTTCTTACTAACATTTTGTTCGAGTGTTTTGATAGTTTTGCGAGGTTGTGACTCAATCTTATTCACCATAGCATGATTTTTCTAGTGTTTTGATAGTTTTGCGAGGTTGTGATTCAATCTTATTCACCATAACATGATTTTTCTTTTGCATGAATTATTAGAAACTAGTAATAAGCAGGTTGGGAGTTATGATAAGTGGACGAAAAAACAATTTTATTCTATATAATTTATTAAATAATTTAATTTTTAATTGAGTATTTCTATGATTTAATAATCTACTTAATTCAAAATATTTGACTTAGAAAATATTTGATATTAATCCATTTTATTTAATAATCTACTTAATTTGATATATTTTATTTTCCTTGGTTTTCCATTTCCTTTTCATTTCTCTACTTTCTTTCCGCAGCAGACTGTGTTCCTCAGGTCCCAACAGCAGACTTTTTACTTTGTGAATTATCGAGGTGGTTTTGGGTCAAGATTACTCTCTCTGTACGATGAAAGTTGGATGACAAACACAATAATAGAAAATGTTTCTACATATTTTATAATTAGTTAGGAATAGAATATTGCTCAACCAGCTTAAATGCCACAAGAGGCGTGAATCATGATATTCGAATCTATTAAACTTTCTCCAGAAATCAACTGTTCACCCTTTCTTTCTTTACCATACATATCATATATACTAATAAAGAACACAACAAAATCTTCAACTATTATATTCTTTCAAATGAGACACATAATATATACTAAAAAGAATACAACAAACTCTTCTTCAATTATATGTATCTCTCTCTATATATATATATACATCCAAATGACATCATGGAATCATGTACCAGACAGTCGACGTAACTGCTGACCTTCCTCACAAAATTGAGTGGCTCTTTTTCTCTCTATATCTAATTATATGTTGGTTACATTCTCTGCATCTAGCCTCGTGACAAAAGCTTGGGAATCAAATCATTGGACCATGAAAAATGGTCGGATTTTTGGTTCAAACTAAAAGCCCACGATTTTTTTTTTCAACAGTTGAGATCATTTCTTTTCGTTTCGTTTCGTTATCCGATGGCTGAAAATCGAGCCGAATTGTATGCCCAGGATTGAACTTGGGGAGTTTCCATCCACATTTTCCGGAATCAAAGGGAATAGAGAAAAATAGTGTCTTGGCGGCAAAAGAAGTAATAAACTGACACAACCATGTGTGTGGATAGACTTTTAGGAATTGAAATGCTGACTTGATAATATATATATATATATATATATACTTTTTAACACAAAACGACACATTTGGAAGAGACCGCACCCCACTTTACACGCCTAGTGGGAGCAATATACTTGGACTCTTTCCATTGATGTTTCAAAAGAAGATAGAAAACAAGAAAAGCAGCAAAAAGAAGAGCCTTTTTCCTCTTTTTTTTTTTTTTTTTCAAAGTAATCTCGGTAAAACCAAAAGAGAGTGATAGAACAAGAGACAGATGTCACTTTTCGCCGTTGTCAACCTTGTCAAACCGTCGACGCAACCGCATGAACCAATACGAGCAGTTGCCCCAAAAAATCAAGCTTAGAAAACAGAACTGCCCGCTAAAACATCAGCAACAATGGCCATTTCTTGATTGTTTTGTTCTTGCAGTTCATTCAAATATATACCACTTCCCTCAACTTCATATATACACACTCAGACATACACAATACTTACTACATAGTGTTTATATTGACCTATAACATTGGTAAGATTGAAACTTATGCACAAGAAAAATACCTAGGCAATTGGAAATTTGGACAAACAAACTCATTATTTATTCAAGCAATTAAATGTTTGGTTCCGCTACCTCACTTCAAAAACAGGTCTTTTGAAGCATGGAGATAAGTTGCCAGCAACCAAACTTCCGATGATAATAAACCTGCTTACCAGAACATACCACCAATTAATTCATATTTAGATTGTTTATTTACAATTTATATTTAAAATTAAAAAAAAAAAAAAACCACTATTACTAATTCGTAAAACATCAACAATGTCAATTGTCATGACAGAGATCAGATCTTGCATTTTTCACTTCAATACCTTTACTTCATTCATCAGAAATCCATGGGGGAACACATAATGTATGGTGAAGCGAGTCAACGACTTTGATAACCCTTTGATTTTGCACTTGGTGAACATGATTACGGTTTGTGTATTCGTCAAGCTGGGCTCCAGGAAGAGAGTGCATAAACGGTCCTTCCCTTCCACCCCTGCAGCATCCACTGTCCATCTTTGTCGATGACAAAGTCCTTGTGATAGCACGTTTTTACCCTGTCCTTGGCCATCTGCATGATCTCCTGGTTCAAAGGAAGCTGCCTAAACCCAGCCCTCAAGTTGCGGACCTGCCACAGCTTGTATGTTTCCGGCTTTTCAATTCTTTCCGAGCCTTCACATGCAATGACATTCATAGCCTCGCGACCAAATATCTCCCTCTCAATCAGCATCCTCTCAGGAATCTCACGGGGAACATTTGTCTCAAGCATATCAAACAGTGTAGAGAAGTGGAAGAGAGCCTCTCGGAATCGCGTGATGAAGAAGGGTGCACTATAAGCTCCATTCACAGTCCCCAAGATGAAGACATCTGGATTCATCTTCCTGATAAGGTTCAGAACTTTATCTCTCGGACTGTCTACAACAACAGTTTCGTCAAGCAAGTTTCTCAGCCTGTACATACAGTTGACAACGAGCACCTCATCCTGGTCAAGTTTAAGATCCTCAATTTGAATGGTGTCCCACTTCTGTGCTATTGCATTGAACTGAAATGGGACTTTGAAAGTCTCTGCATAGTTTGTTAGGCGCCGTCCGGTCTCCTCAACCCTCTCTGCAGGTCGAAAACCAGGTTGAGGAAAATCAATTCCTGTAATCCGAAGCTTAGGAGGACCTTCGGGCCTAGACGAGAGACGTTGTATTAGGCAAGGCCATTGAAAGCCATAAAGGATACCAAAATCGATAATGTGGAGCCTTGTTACTTTTTCTGCTACATTCATGATCGTCTTATTTGAGAAGAAGTTCGACAGCTTCTTAAATGGGCATGCAGCAAGAAATAGATGGTAGGCTTTCAAAACATCAGCAGCTGATGTTGGCTTGGTTATAAGTGCTTTGTAGATGCGAGTACCGGAACCAGCCATGCGTGCCTCAAGACCATCAGCAAAATAATGGGCCATTCTCTGCATCCCATCACCCGTAGGAGATGAATGCTGTCTGATCTGCTTTAGAAACTCCTCAGCGCTCCTCCTATCATCAGCAGCAACAGATTGTGCACAAAGCGTCAAGAGAGTTCTTAAATCTACCACATCTCTCTTTCCCTGCTTCTTCCCACGAGTTTTTCCGCCATTCATACTTTTGGATTGATCATTCTGCTGAGAATTCTTGCTTGCTCCATTTTGCAAAGCTTCACGAAGAGAAGAGTCATTTTTTCCGCAATTTAGCAAAACCATGTCGAACATATCCGATGTCACAGTTGACTCGCTGCAAAATGCCGATTGCTTGTTGCTCCTCCCCTCCTCTAAAGTGGGATCCTCACTATGAGGATTCTTCTTTCCCCTTGATCCATCCGGCAAGTACTCACTCTCGTATTTCTTCTCCACAGTAACAATGTTATTCTTGGAATCTTTCAACTCTTTCGATAAAAATTTGTAACTCTCTAAGTCAACAATCAGACTATCAGCATTTGGAATAAACTTGCTCGCTTCCTCGAACCCTCTCTTGAACTGCATAACCGACTCAATCTCATTAAATGTTTCATGAACCCTTGGAGTGCTCATCGGAGAATCCACGAACCCCTCAACAACATTACTTGCCCCATACGAAGAGCCATAAGATGACTGAGAAGTACTCTGAGAAGCAACTGGCGGCGACTTATAGTCCCCAGAATCAGAATTCCATCCAGATCCAGGGTCTGCTAGAGTGGTAATAGTGCTGGTGCTGGTGCTAATACTATAGCTACTATCCTGCAGAGTATGACTGCTATCCGGGCTCTCAAGCTTCTGATCAGCACAAGGGATCGTTGGATCATCGGGGGGCGAAGGGTATTTTTTCCCGATAAGCTCATACAACGACTGTTCTTGGGCCTGAAGTGCCGCAGACTCTTGAAACATGCAGGTCTTGTCTTCCATATCTTCCTCCATAAGCATTTGGCTGATGTACTTAAGAACTACATCACTAAAATCGAAGTCCTCCGGTACTTCCCCCTCCTGATTCAGGGATAAATCACCGTGTATGGGATCTGGAGGCAATAGGGGCAAGTAGAAATAATTTTGATCAACAAATTTACCATTAGTACCGAACCTAATACCATCATCGCTTTGATACGACGAATCCAAACGATACTCGCCGCCTAATTCCAATCCTTTATCAGAACCATAAAGTTCACTAAAAGATTGATCCATGACCATCTTAGATTACAATATACCTTTCACACTACTGCCCCAAAAAATTCTCATACAAAAAAACTATGCTTCAACAGTTGATTTGCCTATCATGCAGAGTTCGGCTCACTTTACAAAACCCAAAATTCAATCCTAAAATGACAACCAAAAAAAAAAAAAGGAACAAAATCAGATTCAGTGGCCAAAAGGGTTGAAGAAAAATTACATCTTTTTATTAAAAACTTAATACAGCGACAGTCATAACCATGCTAAACAAACATCATGGGCAACCGGGTACCAAAAGATCAAATATTTCTCACGAAAAAATAAAATAAAACCACAAAATATGAACAGCCCATATAACCCATTTAATCGACTGTTAAGTTTCAAAGACAGTGGACTAAAACTGTTAAAATAGAAAGAAAAAAAGTTGGGAAATACAGAAGAGAATAAATACCTGGATCAACCAAGAGAGGAAAAGAAAAGAAAGACATAATTGAGTTTTGAAGAAAGTTAAAATAATAATAATAATAATTAATTAATTAAAAACAAAAATATTGTTCCGACAGATGATACAGAAACGAAGAGGCTGGAATGACAGACACAAACCCATTTAAATAGGAGGTGAAATGGGGAGGGGAGGGAGAGAGTCAATCTCAGCCGTCGATAACCTTGGCAGGTAATGACGGTCCTTTTGTTGATTTCTTTTCCTTTTTTTTTTTTTTTTTTTGGCCTTTTTGTTGGGACACTAATTATTAATCAATAATAATAAATTCTCTCAAAAGAAATTGTTAGTTTACTCAAAAGCTTAATGCAAGCTGGACAATGGACAAATCCCAAATATATTAAAGGTTAAATACATATATGATAATAAAAAAGTTATAAAGAGTATAATTATAAATGTTTGAACTTAAAATATTCCACACATATTAGTTTATCAATTATTTTAAAAATTTAAATTATTAAAAGGTTGATTAATAATAATTTCATATTTCAATAAAATAAGTACCAATACTAATCAATTAGATTTACGTGCATGATGGACAAAAGCCAAGAGGGCATGGTGGAGCTTCTCTGCCTTCTCTCTCTTTTGTTACTTTTTTAATCATAAATTGTTTAATAAGTTTATTTTATTATTCTAAAATTAATTAAATAAATAAATAGTAAAATGGTGATGTGAAAAGATACTTAAAGTGGAGAAATATTATTTATTTTAGGAAATTTTGGTCGTTTAGTATCTGAATTATTATGAAAATTTTGTCATTTTAGTAAATTACTCCATGATTTTTTTTTTTGACAGTTTTGGCACTTACTACTAAAATTGAAAAAATATTTCTAAAACTTAATATAGATAACCGCATCCTATTGCATGTATGGAATTGACACACAATTGTATGCATTAAAATTTTTTTAAAAAAATCATTAATATTAATTTCAAGGATCAAAACAGTCAAAACTCAAAGTTCAAAAATTAATTTACTAAAAATAAAAATTTAAGGATCAAAATTACATATGTACATAATTCAGGGATTAAATGGATAAATTATCATCTTGTTTTATGCAAAAAAAAAAAAATTTAAGGAATTAATTTTGAAATTTTAAAATATGTGTAATAAATTTAATCACTCAGGAAAAAATAAATATAATCATTTTAATATCAATAGTGAAGAAGCACAAGCAGACGTCGAAGCTTGAGCAAAGTAATTTTGAGGCCAGGCAAAAATGTTGAAGCAAACCTTCAAGATGAAATTTGAAATAAAGAAAAAGCGTGGGCAAAAATTTGTTTCCCTTTGGACCATAAATATCTATCATTAAGGGTTGAGAAATCAAAGTAGTGAACTGAAATATCGCATTAAATAAGTATAAATGTACCCAAAATATATATATAAAAAAAAGGCTACAAATAATCGATTTGAAGATATCAGATATTGATGGAGATGGATTGTGGATACAGATGCGCTTAATGTTGTTCATGCAATTAATGATCCCGTTCATAGGTCCATAGAATCAAATATCATTGATGATATCCGCAATGTTTAACTTTCATATGGAAGTGACAAGATTTGTTATGATACCCGCAATGGTAATATCGTAGCTCACTTCTTAATTAGTTTTGTATTTTCTAACTCTAATTCATTTGTATGGGATGATGTTTTGGCCCGATTTATGGGTGCTTTTGTCAAAACTGGTTTATCTAGTCATATTTAAATTAACATCGTTTATTTTTTCAAAAAAATCAGATATTTTTATAATCTTTTGAAAAAAAAAATTTAATTAAAGTCTCAAGAATGAAAAGTTTATATAATTTTTTTTCTAGGGATCCATATCTCGATTTCACCAGTAATATCTTCATTAACGGGATGTTTAGTGTGTAAGTTTAAATTAAGATTTTTAAATTTAAATAATAAATTATGTTGAAAAAAGATAAAAAAATTTTTGAAAAAAGATAAAAATTTTTAAGAAAAAAAATAAAAAAAATTAAAAATATTAATTTGAGCGTGAGAACTAAATAAGTCTTAAGAGAATGATAAACACAAAGATCCCAAAACGAGAACCACTGTCCAATCCAAATATATATATATATGTCCTTTGAAGATCGTTGTACATTGTACATGATGCTTTCTCTTGGAGAAGGCGTGAGATCTCATATATGTCGATATTCTAGCCATGCATGCATGCACACATGGAGATGTGACGTGTTTGGTACTGTAAATATATGAACTGTAGTTGATATTGATTTGTCCGCGTTTATTACTCATTTGTACGAGTATATTATTCATTGATATATACATGAGCCAACTATTTTTACCCCTTTTGATGTTCCAAAATGACAATAATTCTGTTTTCAACAATTTTCTCAGCAGGAAAAAGAGAGAGAGAGAGAGAGAGAGACGAAGGAATTGACTGGTTTTTTCACCGGTGGGGGTGAGAGAGATGAGTCCACATCAGTCTATCTATCCAAGGGATTCTTTTTAGCTTTTATATATATATATATATATATTTATTTATTTATCACTAACAAGTGACAAGACAATGACATATCCAGAATCTGGACCACACGCTTTTAATGGAGACCCCTCTTGGATTTATTTTCATCAAAGATTTTTACTATAGGATTTTAACTCTACTTGATACGTACATGAGCAATTCATTTTTAAAAAGATTTAGGTTTCATTTAGTGATTTATTTTAAATTATATTTTTTATTTTAGTTTTTATTTTTTATTTTTGAAAAAATTTTTATTTTTTCTGAAAAATTAATTAAAAATTTTAATTTAAACTGTATTTTTTTAATTCAAATTTATTCATCAAATGAATCCTTATATATCATAAGAAGTTATCTCTATAATTTTTTTTTCTTTAGAAAACAAAAATAATAATGCACACTTTAACTCCAAGTTGAATGCATATTATTCTGTGAATCCTTAGTAAATTACTTAAACCTCAGAAGTCCTCAAACATCTACTCTATAATATATATATATATATATATATATATATATTCAGTACATAATATAGAGGATTTTCATTGTTATTGGGGGGGGGGGGGGAGGAGAGAAGAAAAATCGGAAAATCCAAAGAAATGTCCTTTCATCAAAGGATAATTTGTTTGGCACATCGATCCAATTGAAAAAGTCCAATACGAATTGGGTTTTTCACTTTTTTTTCTAATTCTGAAACGCGCTTTCTTTCTAGGAAAAATTTTGGAAACAATCACTCAAGTATATATGTTTATATTTTCTGTTATCTCTTAATGTTTGTTTGGAATTTTAACAACCTATGCTTATCTAATTAGGGATCAAAAAATTCAAACTATTATAATTGAGGTAATACTCCATATATGAACTTTTTTAGTGACAATTGTACAAATCACCTTATTTGTCTATCCAAATATCCTTCCCAATTTGAATTGAAATAGTGGATTTCAAAAAAAAAAATGAAACTAGAGAAAATTGTGAAAACAACCTCTCATTAGAGTTAAAAAAAAAAAAAAAAAAAAAAAAAAACTTAAGCTATTATAAATTCAGATAAGAAAAATACTATGGGCATCAATTTTAATCTAACTTTTAAATACAAACAGATATAATATATGAGTTGTCTTTTTTTATTAATAAATATTTAAATATTATCATATTAACTAATTATATTAATTATTAAAAATATGATACGATACTTGAAAAATTTGGATTATATTGATGCTACTCAACTCTTCAGACAATATTTCATACGCTTAGTGGTAATCCTACGAATCACTTGTAGGACCTCCCCACAATTAAGCCCAAAAATTTGTTCAAAATGGTCCAATAACATTTGGGAATATGGTTCATTGAGAGAAAGGGCCTATTTAAACAGAGCATTATGGCCCACAGTTCTGATTTCTTAGAGGCCAGACAGACCGACTAGGAACTGAACAAAGACCCTGGGGCCCAACAACACACTTCATTGTTTGACTGACTTGTGTCAACTAAAAGTTGTCAAGCAATTACCGTGGCCCAGTCATTAAAGCATCTTGTCGGATGTCAGAACTCAGAACCCATTTCCAAAGTGAAATAATTTTGTACTACTTTCAATTTTCTCATATATATATATATATATATATTTTGAATAAAAAGAATTTAGGAATAATCTAATCATTTTTAAGTTTTTAACTCATCAATAAAAATCTCTTTTTTTAGATATGATAAAAACATAAGTTTTTTTAATCGGTTATTTAAGATTTATTCTGTCATTATCAAACTAATATTTTAATAATTGAAACTAGAGGGAAATCTAAAAAGAGATAACGAGAATCAAACTTGAATCAATATAAGAAAGAAACTAATAAAAATACACATTCTTTCCAACCCATCCCGTGAGTATATATATTACTTTAAATTTCACCACAAGCTATTTTGCATTGTCTTTAATCTTTTACTAGATTAATCTTGATTCTTGACTTGTATGATTGCATTCAAACTGGTTTGTAGAGTTTCTAGCAGTCAATTTCTGCAATTTCTTCACTTCTTTTTTTTATCTTTTCAATTCAAGATTTAATAAAATCTTCAAAACATTATTGCTTCACTTTCTGAATTTTCAGCTGGGTTCGTAAATTTTAAATTAATCATATTTAATCCATTCTTAAAATTTTGCATTAGAAATGAAGAGAAAAAGATGAATAATTAAAAATAAACGAAAAAGACTAAATGTTATAGTTAGTCATTTTCTTTAGTCTTTTTTTAATAGATACTTTAACCGAAAGAATTCAAAAAATAAAGTGAAAATATTTTAAAATCAATAAATAAAATAAGAATGATCTTAAATTTGAAGGGATAAATACGATAATAATCTTTTAATTTCGTATTTTATCCCAAGTGATCATATATAAATAACACGATATAATAAAATAAAAGAAGACAACATGGTCCTGTTACTTTAGAGTACTTTATTATCAACTAATTACTCTCACATTTGGTGAGCCTCATTAATGCTACTAACAAAGTGGGGTCCACCCACAGGGGTGTGTGATCGAACTACTCCCGTCAGGTTAAAAACCATTTTTCATAACTTTAGCTTTTTATTTTTTTTTATTTTTTATTTTTTTTTGGGCTTAATAAAAATAACTTCAGTCTTTTTGGTCAGTCAAGATTGTCACATAAGAAATTCAAATTTGAAAAAAAAAAAAAAATCATGGTTATGAGTTACATTGCTTATATTTGTTTGTTTGTGTGTTAGAGAGGGATTGATTAGAGATGCAGAGATATTTGTCTGTTTTGCTTTGCTTTGTTCATCTTGAGTTGAAGCCGTAAAAACAATCAATTGAAAAAAAAAAAAAAAAAAAGAACAAGAAAACTTCGTTAAGAATTTCTTACAAAAAATCCACGTCTTATTTACAACTTTATTTCCATAAAAAAGTTGACGAAAACGCGTAAGTTGTTCCACTTGGGATACTCCTACCAACGTGTCCACGGCTGCCCTTTTAAACATTTCAATTCCTGGTAAAAGGTTTATTTATGTTTTTTTTTTTTTTTTTTTTTTTGAGGTGTTTGCCTAATAATTTTTGAGATTGTATAGTTGCAGGCTTTGTTTATGAAATAAAATGTGACATCTTTTTGGTCCCCAAAAAACTTGCCGTGACCAAGATCATCTTTGTATTGGGTGCAATGTGATTTTCAAATTACACATAATCATATCAGTTTTTTTTTTTTTGGTAAATATGCATATTGTTATTATCCCCTTATTATACTGGTCAACAGTTGGACAGCCAGTGAGAAAGTCTTGCCGTGTAAGTAAAAATGACAACCCCTCCAGGTTTTATTTTTCAACAGTTGGATATATATTCGAAACTGATTTTTTTTTTAATCGGATATTTGTTTATTTGATTCTAATGTTTTTAAAAGCATATATAATGGTTCTTTTTACTTGAAAAAAAAAGTTAAAAATTTAACAGAAAACATCAAGTGAATCACATATGATTTATTATTTAAAGATAATTAAGAAAAAAATTACATAATTTAATTTACATGTGTTATATACATGATCTAATCCATCAAATTTTTAATCTTTTTTAGTTTTAAAAAAAATCATTCTATACCATTTTCAAAAATTTAAATTTAAGGATGTTTTAGTCACAAAAAAAAAAAAAAAAGGCTTTGGATCAAATCACATCTTCGTGGAAAAAACAAATCTTTATTTTTATTTTTATTTTTTGTTCAATCATGTAATCAGAATGGTCATTGGGATCATTCCATATTCCATTAGACCAAGTGCACAACAAAGAAACACTGAATGGGAAAGTGCTCAAACCGGATACGTATCACCGTCGTCAATGTAGAACATGCTTATTCAACTACATAGTTAAAGCAACCAATACCGTTTAGTTTTATGGAATAATCAAACCTGCCATAACAAAATCCCAAAAAAAAAAAAAAAAAAAAAAAAAAAAAAAAAAAAAAGAGGTTAAGCAAATACAGCGTAGAATTCGTAGCCCGATTAGTCAGATATAATATAATAATCACTATTATATGGTGGCAAATTGTGTATAGATCACGTGCCTAGTATTTTAAACATAACAACCAAAATTATTAATAATATATATATATATATATATATAGTTGGATAGAATTGAAAGGGTGGAAGTTATACCAACCTTCTTCATCATACAGCCATCTTTGAAGCAAAGACTTCCAAGATTTTGACTTTCAATCCAAGCATTGCGTGTCAAGTTGTTATGTCTAAAATAGTAAAAGTATATTACGGTTAATGCAGTTGCATCTTCCAAAAATAACCCCTTTTAGGTCCCTCTTTTTTGGAACTAATTAGTAGCATACCATAATTTAGAAGTGTCGGTTGATCAAGCTAGCAAAGTTTTGGTACGAGTGAGAAATTAGCATATTCTCTTATTCCTTCCTTGTTCGAGTTACGCAACAGCGGCCTATAACTTTGTTTACCTACATAGGAACTGCTATTTTAACAATTACGTGTTACAGACTGTAAATTTGTAAGATGGACACTCATATTAATCGAACAGCTTACAAGCAATTCCCACTAGTGCATAATACAAGGTACTACCATAGAAGGACCTTTCTATTCGTAAAATCATCGAAAAATTGTCGGAACAATTACATCCACAGTGAAAAGAATAAGCAATAATTATCCAGAAAACAAAAGAGCTTCATTACAGTTCTATTTCTTTTAAATTTCTACAGTGTAAGTTCTTGAAATTGAATCAATTAAATAAAAAAAGAAAAAGGATACAACAGAGATCTGTTAGAACCATCTTTATTCCAAATCATTTACAAATGCCAACCCCTCTTGACAATTAGAGTTGGCAATGAATAATGTAAGTGTGAGAAATATTACAGTTTCGTGATTTGTACAAGTTTTTTTTCCCCGTTGCTAGTCAAACATTATTTTCCTGTTTTACCTTTTTACATCACGACGAACAGATACCTTCAACACCATGTTTCTCCATTGGTGCCTCCGCAATCTTCGGAGGAGTACCGGCCTGAGGCTTGCCATGTTGCTTAGCTTGATGCTGAGACCAGTACGCATGGGCAGCCAATACTCGGTCCAAGAGCTCCTGAGGAACAGGCTCTCCTCTCCTTTGCTGAGGAGAGATTGTTGCCGTGTGAACCAATGTTTTCCATTTATCCTACGAACACCAACAAAAATGATATCAGGCCAAGTTGCTCTAACCCACGATCTATGACTATATTAGTTACACATTTGCATGAACTTGTATAAAGTGCAACTGACAAGAATGACCTAAAACCGAAGCTACACTTCTGTGTTTTCCATGCCAGAACCAAAAGGGTTAGTAGATGATGGCTTACCTTCAGGTCAACGTAAGTTCGATGATCTGCATCCTCAAAAGCACGCAATTTTACATCTCGCCACCTAAAGCAATGAAGCATCATTAAACCCATGTGTATCCTCCGAAAATAAGGTGGCATCTCTCCACTCTTAAGGGAAGATAATCAAGTGGTCAAGGATAAAGTACCAACCTTCCAGTTCCAAGTTCCTCAACCGCCTGAACTAATGCTTCTACTTCTGACACAGAGAATGGTCTCCTGGTCCGACGTTGCACAATCTCAGATTTCTTATTCTTGGGGGTCAGAGGAACGACAGCTAGAGCTTCCGCACTCACTGGAGGAACCACGACTAGAGCTCGAGAATCTGGCGTTGTGTTGTCAGTTAATAAGTCAGTCTGGGAGGAAACAGTTTCATGATTACTCTCAGCATGAGCTCCTGAATTGGTCACAGGAGGTGGGAGTTCAGTTAAGGCATCAGAAATCCCTGAATCTACTAGAGGGGTACCCGGAGACCTGGAATAAAGCAATACAATGTTAAATCTCGTAAATCTTGTGACACCCAGGCTTCAAGGCACAGGAATCTTAATCCTGGAAAGAAGTTGACTACTATCCATTAGATATTCAATCATTCAGCAAAAGACCGGCTCGAATTACCTAGTTAATGGTTCAGGTGTATCATATGACAATGAAGGAAGTAGATCATTAGAACAAATAGCTGGCGAAACTTGCATGGTGTTGGGCTCCAATGTAAAGCCCAGAGTATCGAGATTATCTTTACATGAAAGACCAGTCTGCAGAAGAGTTCTGTTGTCATCTCTAATCTTTTCCCCTTCAAAAAGTATCCCAACATGTAACCCACCTCCAAGAATAGCAGTAACGGCCTCCATAACCGTCCTCTGCAAAAGAATAGCAAATTCAGAAGTTCAGAAGGTAAAATAAATGAATAAAATAAACAAAAGGGGGAGGGGGAACAGCAGCAACTAACACGAGGCAACAAATTTGGAAATAAAAGCCATAAAATAACTCGTCTAGTGAACAAGTATCTTCCCCATCCTTAAGTAAGAGATTGTGGAATGAAAACAAATATAAACTGAAACGAAAGGAAAACAAAAACGGAAAACAGATTTGGCATTTTAATCGGTTACAAGACATTCACCACGGTGCTACAAAAAATAAAAATAAAATGCCCTATTCTGAGGGAAAACTAAATTCAACGACGAGAGCTAGTATGAACGAGGAATATAGAGAACATGACTGCCAGAATTAAAAAGATGAAAGAATGTTGGTACCTTCAACGAACCAACTGTTGCAGTTTCTGGGACCTCAATATAAAGTTCAGGTACTTTGAAGGATTTGATACTAAATTTCACTGCACAAGTAAAAGTAATGCACCATGAGAACCTATATGTGCCACAAGAAAAAGAAAAGGAAAATGCAAAATGTAACCAGAACGTCAAGTTTCTAGTACCATGAGAATCCTTAGAGTGGAAAGATGCTTGGCGACTAAGGACTGGAGATGATACCCCATTTGCTGCACGAAAGTAGAATTATTTAGCAAACAAACTAAAAGCTGAACTGTTTCTCTCACAGGTTTAAGCTTCCAACAATAATGTAAGGAAGTAGAGAAGGACCTCCACGAGACATTCCATTTGTGTCTCCATTTCTGCTTTTCTCTGGGGAATTAGAAACACTTTCACTACTGAACCCTCCATCGGATAACACCACCGAGCTTCGGTCGAATAACTTCCTCCTCTTAAAAAGAGTGTCATGCTGACATCTGTCACGCTTGTAACAGTTTTTTCTCTTGTTATATAGAGTTTTCATTCCACCATCTACAAATGCCAAACCCAGAAACTTATATTATCAACATGACATGACACCAATACAACAATATTTCAGTGGACTGAAGAAGGCAAAACAAAATCAGACATTTCAGCAACTTACCAGATTTAAAGACTTCACAATCCTTTAATTTCGGGGCCGCTTTCCAGTACTTGGATGTCAGCAACTTCCTTATTCTGCGGTCTCCAATACGAGCTGGAGGCCTATAAGCCTTAACCTTAGTGCTAGGCTCATTGCATCTAGAAAAGTTTTCATCATCATCTCTACCTACTAACTTAATGTTATTCCTACGCCTGGAAAAAGAAGCATTAGGAATAGGTTCCCTATGCAACGGTAAGTTAGCATCATTGTCTGAGTTGATCCTTGCCGGGAATTCTACTTGCAGCGCCATTGGGTCATTGGAACCGCATTTGTTAGCCATAGTGAAGCCAGATGTCTCTAATCTCTCACCCTTCTTCTGACCATCAATTCCACTCCCTACATTAACATCACAAGACTCCTCAAGAGGGAAGCTTCCCTCTACTTTAGAGGGATAATTATGAAAAGTGGGCTTAGTATTGGCAATTGTAGATTTGACATCACCGTCGACCTTATCTAAGAAGTCACATTTGTTTGAAGCGTGTCCTAAAACCGCATTGGGGAATTCCTTCGGAATAAATTTGTGATCAATGTCTGGTGAGGTGATCTCAGACACAAAAGCACTCTCTTCCGAGCTTCCCTGTTCAAAGCACTCTTCTTTCAATAGCTTATCTCCATCCGGTCTCTCCTGTTTAACAACATCTTTACCAAAAGCAGGGTGGTTAATTCCTTCAGAAGCATTACTAGAGGCAGAAGAAGAGCTTTCACTCTCCTGCAATAACTTGCCAGCTAAAGAAGCCAGCAATTCAAATGCAGATATTTGACTTTCCTCTGCTTTCTTCTTATTTGAGCTCCTCTGAAACCATAATCATGATGCAACGAGTAAATCATATTTCATCTCCAAATTTTCAAAAATTTAAGAAAAACTAAAAGAACAATATAAAACCCAGAACTTACCCTAGCCGATCTGGGAGCCCTAGGTATAGTGGCAACGTGAAAGCCATTGAATCCGTTTTCTAGCGTTTTCTTCAACACCATATCTTAGGCATACATGGCAATTAGAACTCATCCAACCATTATATTTGCATTCTGTTTGCTGTACTCATATAAGGGAAAAAAAAAAGTGTCAGAATGCTTTACAAGAAAACAATCTCAACAATCCAAAATATGACAAGCACCGTGAAAAATTTCGGCAACCATGATAAATTGACAAATATGCTATTTCTTAATTCAATCTATGAAACCGATAACTTAACCAAAAATAAATAAATAAAATAAAGCAAGACTTTCAAAGGCTTCAAAGTTCAAACTTAAAAGCAGCCCCAGGGATCAGAATAATAAGAAACAAATAACCCAAATATGACTTACAAAACAGAGACAATCTTAAGATCAAAAGGGAAACGACCATGACTCTATTAAAAACAAAATAAAAAATAAAAAATAAAAACAAAACAAAAAAAACAAAAACAAAAACATAAAAAACGAATTTCCTTTGTAGATTAGGCTTAAACATCTAAGGCAATAAAACAAAATTCAAACCAGAATATTGCTTTCCACAAAAGAAACCGCTTCCAATACCCAAATTTCAGACGCCAAAGCCCTGATCAGAAGTTGATAGAGATGGTTAATTTTCTTTTTAATTATGTTTTAAAACGTTTTCTGTTCTCTTAGAATCTTTTTAAAAAAGTAATTTTTAGTCATTTTAATCCATCAATTTTTAGAAAATAGAACAAAAATTAAGCAATTAAATCGCCAATTAATCAAAGCCGGCTTGTTCATATCAAGACAATAATTACATGTCTAACAGCTTTAATTGATTCACATTTCTATAAAAAATGAACAAAGAAAAAGGAAAAGGAAAATCCTTGATCGAGTTACATGCATAATTAGAATTCCAAATCAGGCCAAGGTAAGCATAAGAAGATATAATTCAAGGCCAAATCTTGTCGAATATGAGCAACGAATTCCGAAAACGACAGATCAATTAAATAGTAACTGCAAACAAAACTTATCGATGTTTGCTAATTATGAAAAGAATTACGAATTTCACAATTTAAGCCAAAATTCACACCAGAAATACCGATGAAATTCCACGATCGGATCTCGATCTCGATCGGAATTTCAAAATTCCAAAAACACGCAATCGGCCAAAAATTTTGAAACAAAAAACGACTCGATGATCAAGCAAAAACCAGCCAAATTCGCAACAATCCAACCGCAATTCGCATTCCACGAGACGGAACAAGACCAAACAGGAAGATCACGAACGAAAAAACCCATAATTCAGCGACCAAAACCTCAAAACAGCTCGATTTACTCACCTTAAAAATGAAAAACGAAAAAATCTTCAAACAATTTCGTTCAGATATCGAGTTTTCGAGAGAGAGATCGTGTTTCCGATGAATGTCCGAAGCGATCCGCCATGAAAAGACTTGGAATTCAGAATTGAAAAGAATCTCCCTTCATTTTTCTCTGTGGTTTTTTTAAATAATTAATTTGTTTGGAGTTTCTGACGAAGATGACAAAACCAAAACAAAAACCCACCACTAAATCTTATATATACAAAAACCACAGGCGAAAAATAATAACAGTGGCTTAAACCCCTTATTTCTCTATATTTATACATATACGTATATATATTCGCAAGTTTTCTTCTGACCACAAAACCGGACCAACCAGTAAAAGGGCACAAATGTAAAGGGCGCAAAAATATTGTGATCTTACGAAAATACCCTTGTGGTTTTTGGACTTTGGTCCAGAAGGCACAAGATAAATGGGTTCCTGCCACGTGTCTTCTACTCGCTTCATACGAGACCAAATGTCAGATTTGTAAATTTTTCTTTTATTTTGAATTTATATTTTTGGGATAAGGAAAAGAAAGACTGCACGTATTAAATATTGGAAGTGAGAGATAGCGTTTTCCCAGTCGGTTCCATCTTCTTTCCTATTGGTCCATTTGGTAAAGTATATACTTTCTCTACGGTTTGTATGGCCTACCATTTCTTGGACGTATTCCTGTCATTTTATTAACGTGTTTAATTGTAGAAGATCCCAAAGACAGGATAAGTAAAAATATTTTATCGATAAGTTATAGTTTCAAACATCATATTATCATTGAATCTCTATGAATTTGATTTTACACAACACCTTCAATTAATAAGTTGTTTGGGTGATAATTAGAGACAGATTTTAAAAGTTGTTTGAAAATGTGTGTTGTGAAAAGTGCGAATTGAAAATAAATTGTAATATAGAATGTAGTGTAAAGTTTTTAAATATGTTTAGAAAAATATATATACAATATGGATAGTATTTCGTTATTCTCGCTGTTTTATGTAATTTAAAGGAGGGAAAATATTATCTTATTTGAATTTAAAATAAGAAAGTTAAATTTGAGTTTTTTAAAAATGAAAAAAAAAGTGAATATAAATTTGAAAATTTTGAAAATATTATTCTAAACAGGGCTAAACTGTATTGATAAGGATTTTTTTTATATATATTTTGTCATTGAACCATTTTACAATTTAATTAACTAGAAAAAGAGAAAATTAAAAAAAAAACATGAGAAATGTAATATTTATATGCAATTTCCATGTGATGAGAGGAACATTTGAAATGCAAAGATAAAATATTAGATTCAGAAGATTTTAAGAATATCATGCACCCACCTTCCTTCTAATATAATATGCTTAATAAATTGAGGTTGAGGTACGACATGTGACCTGTCCATTATGTTATGATTTAAAAATTAGAGGAAGTGGATCAGTTTTATCCCAGCAATGATTTTAAATGTAAAGTACTTTTCACTGTGGTTGGTTACCATATAAACAAATTAATACTAATTTCTAATACCAAATCTTTTCCCATGTAAATTGAAAATTAATAAGGTTTTATAAGGAGAATGTAATTGGTAACATGGATCAAAACAAGCTATTTAAATAATTACAAGTCTCATATCTATCTCCATTATAAGATATAAATTTAAATCTTTTCACCCAAAATTCAAAAAAAAAAAAACCATTTAAGAAAGTACAGATTTCAAGGGGAATCGGTAATATCATTTTTAAATCAGGGATGGAACCAAGTTTCAACGCACATGAAAAATGTTCCAAAAATAAATCCATTTGGAGAAAGATGTCAATTTCCTTATGCAAACTTGGCATAATAAAATCAACGACACAAAAAATTGATGGCATTAATGATAAATGTGAAACCCAAAATTAAAGAAAGATCGCCCTAGTTATTATCACAATAAAAAGAAAATATCCTATTCCCATCGAAACTTTAATTCTTTTGTTTTTTCCTTAAATTCTTAACAAAGTACAAAGACACATGAAACTCTACAGTGCAATTAATAGTAGAGGCATAACATTATAAAAATAATTTTATTAAGTAAAGACATATCTATATATCTTAATTATTGAATATAAACACAATTTATTTATTTATTATTATTATTATTATTATTATTATTTGTAAAATTGAGATACAACAACATATTTCAATTTTGAATGGAGCACAAGTATTATCTTTCTTTATAAAATAGAAAATTTGTGTGATGAATTTTAAAAGAACAAAAACCAGAATCTTAAAAATTAAATAGGAGCATGTAGTTCCACGCTTATAATAACATGACTTTCACAGTCAAATGTAATGTCCAAGTTTCATTAACTATAATCTTGTTTAAATCAAACTATGATTATAGAATGAATTTTAATGAAAGAGCTTACGAAATTAATTTACAATAGCAATTTTCCTTGCAATGTCCGATCAAAATCTTATAAATATAATTAATAATCTTATTTGATTTTATCTTATTGTGAGAGTTGAAATTGGGACAAGCCATAGATGTAGTGGCAGTGGCAAAGCCAAGAAAATTTGACGGCGTGGAGTTACAAAGGGATTAGTGGAGGAGCTTTTAATTCTATGGGGGGGTTTTTGTTTTGTACTTGGTTTTTTTTTTTTTCCCCCCTCTTAATTTTGTACTTGGTTTTTGTGGGTGTGTTTTTGGATGTTGTAACTTTTTTTTTTTTTTTTTTTTTTTTTGGGTGGTGTTTGCAAGGTTTAGAAGGTACCGAAGAAAATGAGTGGCTAAAAAGTTCGTTGGGGCCTAGAGTTTATCCCGTCACGAAAAAAAAAACAAAAACAAAAACAAAAACAAAAACATGTATATTTGAAAATAATAATAATAATAATAATAATAATAATAAAAAGCATCTGCATTATCGGTGTCTTGAGTTCTGCGCTTGGATCTGCCAAGTGTCAGGTAGCCGGTCAATAGGTTGCTTTCTCTACACGTGTCGGTTGTTTGCTTTTTCTCTCTCTCTCTTATTATTTCTTAATTTAATATATGACCATTGAGCAAAAATTTATTATATTACCAAGGGGGATAAAGAGACTTCCAGCAAAAAGAAAAGTGAAAAAAAAAAAAAAAAAAAGGGGTGAGGAGATTCCATGAAATAGAATATAGCTGTCATCAAACAGTCAAAGTTCCCAAAGCTAGATTAACCAAAGGTAATATCTTTAACAATGCCACACTTGTTTTTTAAATGAAATATGAGGCTATCTAGTGTTAATTATTATTTATCAGGATATAATGATCTAACTATAAAATATTATGATAATAGATGTGCGATTAATAATTGTGTTTAGATGATTTCTTAAATCACACCTTCATATATTATTATAATGAACATATTTGAGGAGATAATATTGATATTCCTCGTCAAAAATTAAAATCGACTTATAAGATTTTTAACAAATATTCTTATCAATGTTTAAGACAACTTATTTGATAATGCTCAAATGGCTTGTCAGCGCCTATTTTTCCTTTGTTGGACTTTTCTTTATGTATCCGTACCAAAAAATTCATATGGTGTTAGATTATTTTAAATGCATTTACTTATATCAATGTTTAATTTATCATAAGAGGGTGAAAAATAATAATATTTTTTTTATTAGACTTTGAAACTTATAAAAGTAAACTTTTAATTTTTAAATAAATTAAAAAATGAATACAATGTAATAATTATATGAATAATTATATCTTGTGATAAATTTGTCATAAAATTTAACATATTATAAATTTGACATAAATTATAACACTCTTTGACTCTCTTAAAGAATAATTTTTTAATTTAACTATTAAAATATATTATTGATGTGATAATTTAACATTGTATTAAATATGCTCTTAATTATGGCATTTATTTTTATGTATGTACCTGCACAACATTTAATTGACGTTTCATTTAATGAAAACAAATATAGCACTAGTAATTTACACCATCAATAATATAAAATGACTTTATGTTAACAAATACTAGTCTCTATGAAATATTCTCCTCCGAATTTTTTTTTTCTCAATCCTACTGCAAAATTCGCCCTATAATATTTTAAACCTTACATTTTTTTTTATTATGTGAGAAGATTATGGCTAACAAAACTTTCGCCTAATAAATTAACAATAATTTACCTTTTGTGTAACTAAATAAATAAATAAGTAATCTAACCTCTGGCCGTAAACAAGATTACGGCGAAAACCCAAAGCTTGTTGTGGTAGGTGGGTGGTTGGGACTTGAGGAGAGGGAGTATTTGTTTGGTGGAGGTTGAGCTTGATTAAAATGTTACACGTCATAAAATTTTGTTTTATAATATTTGGAAAAATCAACTAAAAACCCACTATTTTTTAATATAAAAACTAAGGGAAAAATAGGAAAATGATATAAATTTAAAAATTATTATATTAATATGAAAAAAAAGTAATATTAGATTATTATGACACAAAATTAAATTAAAATAAACTAATATTTGTGTTAAGTTGGTCAAAATGAGTAAATTCTTGTTATGTTGATCAATAGATGAAAAAAATATAGTTATTTAGGTAATTTTCTCAAAAAAGTAGTTGTATAGTACGCGCATTATAAGGCTAGTTTGGCAGAGCTTTCTAGAAGCTGATTTTAGCTTTCTAGGTCCAAAAAGCTTCCGAAAGTGTTTGGATGATCTCTCAGAAAAGCTTTCAATATTTAAAAGTGCTTTCTGTCAAAGCCAAAAGATGTAACTTCTGGCAAAAGTTCTATTGAGTAAACTTTAACATTTATAATAAATTTTAAATTGGACATTATAAATTTCATTTTAATATTTTTATTTACTTACTAGATAACTTCAAAGATCATTTTGAGCTTAGAAGCTCTTTAGTTCAAAACACTTACTGAGAAACTACTACTTTTATTTCTCTTATTCTACTAGCTAGAAGCAGAAGCAAAAGTAAAAGTTCCACCAAGCCAAACGAGTAGACAAATAAAGCATAGCAAAAGCAAAAGCAAAAAAAAAAAAAAAAAAACCACATACTAATAATGTGGCTACCATGTGATGATAACATAATAATTACGTAATTATTACGTGATAAACAAAAAATACGTGCTCAAAAGAGCAGAGATTTCATCTTCACGTATCCTCCTTAATCTACTTTTTGAAAGCCAACAATTTTAAGGAAAATATCCATAGTAATATAATGTACTAAGCAATCAAGTTGAGTTTCACTTCGTTTCAAAAAAAAAAAAAAGTTGAGTTTCACTTAATTTTTTATGGCTGAGTAATAAATGTTAAAAGAAACAAAACACCGTCACCAAATTCAATTTGAGAGTCAAATTGAGACAATAAAATAAAACTAAAAAATAAAACCCATTGAACATGAATTGTTAATTGACCTTGAGATGAGATAGAAGGAAAAATAAGTTTTAAAGAAAGGAATTTTTATGATAAGATATTTTAGTTTATATGATTGATAAGAATTGTTTTTAATATGTATTTGATAATCTGATTTATAAATATCTATTTTAAAATTTTATTATAAACCACATAGTACTACTTCAATAGTAGATTAATTTAATGACTAAAATATCAGCTTATAGCAGTAGTGAAAAGTAGACATCCAACGATAGAAATTCCAACGGGGCAGAAGGCATTGGAGGGCAAAGATTAACAAACAAACCCGGTAAAGTGTGAACACAAAATGCCAACATCCAAATTGCAAGGACAAAATTTTAGAGACCAATAAGGGAATCTTCCTAAAGTAAAAAATAAAAAAAAAATAAAAATTATGAGTCAAACTTCTCTCTCTTTTTATTTATTATTCCTTTATTTATTTAAGAAAAAGAAGAAGATGCGGTAGACAAAACATGTCACACAAGTAATCTCTCTCACTCATATGTTACACCGGGGATTAAGCAGATCACAATAATAATGAATAGCAAAGTAAGAAGGCAGCTGTAGCTAACCTAGATACCTTTTCACAAACACATGAAAGTACACGATACAAGAATCTCAAACCGTGATTTATCATATATATGTATATGCATGTGTATAAATATAACGTTATATATGTATACAAGTGTTGTTATGTATAGACACTCGTATGGGTGGATGGGTTGACAAATGAGTGTGTGTCTTTGTTAGGCTTCTTTATTTCGTCCATTTAGATTCGATTCTCATTGCCTTTCTTTAGGTTTCGCTTCAGCATCGATTATTGAAGTATGGTTTGGTGATGGCATGATAGGTCTCGGGTGACCGATTGAGAAAAACTTGTATAAAAAATCTATCTCTATCATATCTAGATAAAAGAGATAATTGATTATAAGACTGAAAACCTAAAAATGACATGTCAATATCGTAGTTTTTTTTTTTAACCAAAAAAAAAATGTTGTTATGTATAGAGGTCTGAGTTTGCATGTGATTGCTTGTGAAAACAGCATGGCTATGTTAGTTCCACCATCTACCTAGCTGTCTGTCTCTCTTGATCTCTCTCTCTCTCTCTTTTTTTAGAGAGAGAGAGAGAGAGAGAGAGAGAGAGAGAGAGAGAGAGAGAGAGAGAGAGAGAGAGAGAGAGAGAGAGAGAGAGAGAGAGAGAGAGAGAGAGAGAGAGAGAGAGAGAGAGAGAGAGAGAGAGAGAGAGAGAGAGAGAGAGCAAAAACAAAAGGATAGGAAACGTGAGCCAAAGGTTGAGGCGGCAGATCAGGGACATAAAAGATGGATAAAATTTCATCCTCAGACAAGGAACGTGGCCTTTGTGCATTTATTTTATTTCTTTTACTTTTCCTTTTTTTTTTTTTTTTTTTTCTTTTCAGAATTACGAACTAAAAACTATTTGGTCATGTGTGTAAAAAAAATTGGTCTTTGTTTATAGCCAGTGCCGTTGTTGAATTTTGCGGCTCTGGTCCTACTCAATCATTTTTGCAAGAATTACACTAGTTTGCAATCGTTAAAACGTGGATGACGAGGCTTCTAAAAATTTTAAAAACAGAGCACATCGGGTCCTTCTATCTAACTAAAAATCTAAACTTGCATTTGGTTCTCAATTTTATATACAATTAAATTATATTTTTTTTTATTGAATTTATTTATTTTTTAAATCAATAAAAAATATAACTAATTTTTAAAAAGTCAATCAATTTTAATTTAAAGTTTTCAACTCAAAATGGTGATCCAAACAAAAACTAATAGTCCTAAAGGAGTGAATGGAATAACTATGGGTTTGTTTTTTATACTCTCATTAAGTAATCTCAAATGAGCTCCCTATTTTGTAGGGTGTTTGTAATTCAAAAGAGTGAAAGGGTGCCACTCCTCGATTCCTTTCCTTCTTAAAAAAAAAAAAAAGAATATTGTTTTCGTTATTTTATGGTCCTCAATCTAATAAACTTTAATAGTTAAAACTAAAGTGTGACACTTTAAAAGAGTAGGTGGCCCTGTCTTTTTTTTTTTTTTTTTTTGGGCTAAAGTTATGTGCCCATGTTTGAAGGTTATCCAATATTTATTGCAAATTTTCAGTTTTAAGAGTTGGGCTATTTATAGAGAAACTTATATATGCACAAAGGTAGTAACTTATATAAATGTTTTCACGTTTAAGGGGAATAATAATATATATGCTAACATAGAGAGGCAGTAAACAATGTAAAAATACGGCCAAAGATATTCTTGGGTCTAAGCATGGAATTGTTATTGCTTTTTGATATTGGCGACTTTTTTTAGGACAATATATTTTTATTTATTTTAATATGTTTTCGAATTTGGGAAATAATTTTCAGTTGGGTAAACCTTTTCGGTCAGGAATCAGGATGAGAAACCGTAGAATATTCCTGCATTGTAGCGCAGGCTTATCTTGCGGTCGAGTTTTTTATTTTTTCGTGGATTAGTCTTCTTGTTGTGTCGGCTCTTGTGTTTGAGAACTCTCGGTGTGTTTGGAAGACACATTCAGCGGCCGTTTGGAGTAACAACTTCATATGACAATTTACCATCAGAATCCAAAACTTATAACTTTATATCAAAATTTTTCCTTTTTTTTTTTTTCATTTTCAAAAAATTTAAATTTTAAAAATATATAATTTTTTATTTTAAATCGAAATGAGATGATTCTTATGTCAAAAAATACTTATAGCGATGATGTGAATAAGACAAAATCTATTTTGTATATTTTTTCATATCGCATTTTAATTTTTTTTACACTATTTAATATATCGCAAAACATTTTCCAATAATTTTCTCCCTCAAACACATATTTCCAACCCAACTTTTAAAATATCATATCTAGATATCCTCAGCTCTTATTTTATATTATATTTTAATATAATGTAATATGTGTGGGTATTTATTATATTTCTTTGTATTCAAATATATTTAAATAGTATACTCATTAATTTTATATGTATCCATTTACTTTTTCAATCTATTTTTATTAAATACGTCACACTCTTATAAATACACATTATTAAAACTATTCAAATGTGTTTAACCCAAACACAACACATATTCCATTAGAATATAATGTAAAAATAGACATCTAAATACATATTGTATTTCATAGATTGTATTAGAATACAATATAGAATAAATGTGTCTTTCAAATGAACATCAAAATGAGAAAGGGGATCAAAGTAAAATTATTTTTTTAATAAATGATTAAAATAATAACAGATTTTCAAATATTTCAAGTAAATAATAGTAAATTTTCTAAATAAATGATACATCAAACAGATAAATTAGGTAGAGAGTCATGTTTTGAGTATATTTTAATAATTTTGCCTACTCTAAAATGAAAGTTGATAAATTTTGTGCTATGAGAAAATTATTAACTTTAATATTATAATGGACATAAATATAAGAATGTATCAAATTTATAGCATTCTTACCTATTACCTTTTTTTATTTACTAATTTATTTCAAATATTTCAAAATCATACTATTTAATTTATTCAGTGCCGTAAAAATGTAATTTACTACAATTTCTAAAGGCTTTTTTTTTTTTAATAAAGAAATGCCCCTCAAAAGAGTACATATTTTGAATGTTATCCAACCTAGAATAGTTTTTTAGGATTTTTGTTATCTTACAAGTTACATTGTCAAATAAAAATCGGGTAAAAATCTGAACAGTTTGACAAAAATCCTTAACTTGTTCAATGAAAAAGTGTTATTCTCACAATTTCCTCGCTTTGCGAATGTGTGGGTATAACGTTTTTGGGCCTTGATGGGCTAAAATTATGGGCTTTGCTTTGTCCTAAAATTGCTCTCAAGATTGCTTTGCTTTTGCATGGATGGGCAGCTAAGCCATCAAGATTGCTTTGCTTTTGCATGCAACCGATGGATTCGGGCTTACTTGAAAGTAAAGATGACAGGCCCACAATTCAGAGGGAGAAACACTTGAAAATGCTGAGCCAAGTTCCAGAAGTAGAATCCATAAACAGAACTCGAGGAAATGTCCCTTTTTTTGATATATTATTTGCTCCTCTAACATTTTTTTGTTTAATTCATAGTTCTTTTTATTTTTTCAAAATCAAATCTTTTAGAATTAAATTAAGAGTGTACAATACTAATAAAGGCATGTTCTCTTAATGTTTCAAATAAAAATAAAAATAAAAAATGCTTAGGTGCATCGATCGCGTAGAGCAACGTAATTTATATATATATATATATATATAAAAGACTTAGGGTTAATTTCATTTTTAGCACTTGTGGAATAACTAATATTAAAAATAGTACTATTTTTTTTCCTTCATTATTAGCACTTAAAGTGGGACCCAATAACATTTAATGTATATCAAATTACAGGTTTATCCTCATCTCCTACACACTCAAAATCTCTCTCCCTCGCATGGCCCAAAAAACTTTTTCAAACCAATATGTACAGTGTTTTAGAGAGAGAAAACTGAAATCTAGAGAGAGAAAGAGTCACCACCCACCGGAAACTTATTTCTTTTTTCACTTTTCCGCCTAGCCCCCCACTCATTTTGAAACCAAATCTTCATATAATAAAGAGAAATTTTCATCTACAGAGAGAAACTTCCATTTAGAGAGAGAAACTTTCATTTAGAAAGAGAAACTTTCATCGAAAGTTTTTTTTTTTTAAATCTAACATTTTTGACCATTTTTGAGTAAAAGTCATAACTATTATGACCACCTGGTCATAACCGTTATGACATATGCTTAAAAATGGCAAAAAATGTTATCTTTAAAAAAAAAAAAAATCTTTCGATGGATTTATTTAAAAAAAAAAATGGTCATAACCATTATGACCGGATGGTCATAATGGTTATGACCTTTACTTAAAACTGACAAAAAATGTTATCTTAAAAAAAACAAACTTTTGCTGGATTTACTAAAAAAAAAAAATTAGTCATAACCATTATGACCGGATGGGCATAATGGTTATGACCTTTACTTAAAACTGACCAAAAATGTTATCTTAAAAAAAAAAAAAAAAAACTTTTGCTGGATTTATTAAAAAAAATGGTCATAACCATTATGACCGGATGGGCATAATGGTTATGACCTTTACTTAAAAATGTCTAAAAATGTTATCTTAAAAAAAAAAAAAACTTTTGCTGGATTTATAAAAAAAAAAAAAAATTGGTCATAACCATTATGACCGGATGGTCATAATGGTTATGACCTTTACTTAAAACTGACCAAAAATATTATCTTAAAAAAAAAAAAAACTTTTGCTGGATTTATAAAAAAAAAAAAAAATTAGTCATAACCATTAAGACCGGATGGTCATAATGGTTATGACTTTACTTAAAAATGTCCAAAAATGTTATCTTAAAAAAAAATTTGGTGGATTTATAAAAAAAAAAAAAAAAATTGGTCATAACTATTATACCAGATGCTTAAAACTGACCAAAAATATTATCTTAAAAAAAAAACTTTTGCTGGATTTATAAAAAAAAAAAAAAAATTGCTCATAACCATTATGACCGGATGGTCATAATGGTTATGACCTTTACTTAAAAATGGCAAAAAAAAAAAAAAACTGGTCATAACGGTTATGACCATCCGGTCATAATGGTTATGACCAATTTTTTTTTTTTTTTTTTTTTTTTTTTTTTTTATAAATCCAGCAAAAGTATTTTTTTTAAGATAACATTTGTGGACATTTTTAAGTAAAGGTCATAACTATTATGACCATCCGGTCATAATGGTTATGACCAATTTTTTTTTTTTTTTTTTTTTTTATAAATCCAGCAAAAGTGTTTTTAAAAAACATTTTTGGTCAGTTTTAAGTAAATGTCATAACCATTATAACCATCCGGTCATAATGGTTATGACCACTGCTATTCTAATAGTAAAAAAAGTTCGACAAAAAAAAATTTAATTCTTAAAAAAAAATGATCATAACGGTTATGACCGGGTGGTCATAACGGTTATGACCATAGCTAAAAAATAGTAAAAAATTATTAAAAAAAAAATTGGTCATAACGGTTATGACCGGGTGGTCATAATGGTTATGACCATTGATAAAAAATAGTAAAAAAGGTTCGACTAAAAAAAATTAAAAAATATAATTCTAAAAAAAACCCGGTCATAACGGTTATGACCGGGTGGTCATAACGGTTATGACCATAGCTAAAAAATAGTAAAAAAATTATTAAAAAAAAAAACTGGTCATAACGGTTATGACCGGGTGGTCATAATGGTTATGACATTTACTTAAAAATGACAAAAAAATATAATTTAAAAAAAAAAACTTTCGATGGAAATTTCTCTCTGTAAATGGAAGTTTCTCTCTTTACATGGAAGTTTATCTATATTATATGAAGCTTCGGGTTTCAAAATGGGTGGGGGGGCTAGGCGGAAAAGTGAAAAAAGAAATAAGTTTCCGATGCGTGTTGACTCTTTCTCTCTCTAGATTTCAGTTTTCTCTCTCTAAGCCACTGTACATGGTGGTTTGAAAAACTTTTTTGGACCATGCGAAGGAGAGAGATTCTTTAGTGGGTAGGAGATGAGGGTAAACCTGTAATTTGATATACATTAAATGCTACTGGGCCCCACATTAAGTGCTGAAATTGAATGGAACAAAAATTGCTGCTGTTTTTACCATTATTTTTTTTCAGAGGTGCTAAAAGTGAAATTAAACATATCTGCGGTTGGTACCCATTCGTTATTAGTGTGTCGTCTTAGACACCACTCATTTTTCTATAACATTGTTCAGATGGTAATTTACTTCCTTTTTTTGTTTCTTCAACAGAAAAGTTCGGAAACTAATCAACCAACATTAGCGTACTCATCTCGAGCTTTATTAAAGGGATTAGGTCAACAGACTCTGCCTCTCAGATAAGGAGTGTATCATCTCAACCCATCGGATATGAATTTAAATCGTCAAGGGTGTTTTGCATGCAACCAATTGATACGGGCTTACTTGAAAGTAAAGATGACTGGCCGGCAATTCACAGGGAGGGGGAAAATTGGAGTGGAAGAGCCTAGTTGAAAAGTAGAACCTATTAGGCGAACTAGAGGAAATGTCCCTTATTTGAAAGATCATAAAATTTATGTCTCTTCTATAAAATGTTTAAGTTAATATGTCTTCTTTGCCTTTTTAAAATAAAATTTTAGAATCAAAGTAAGAGTGCACAATTCTAAAAGCAAAAAACGGAATAAATAAATTAAAAAAAGAGTACTGAAATAGGTGTATTCTCTAAATCTTTTAAATAAAAAATGTTGAGGATATCAGTGGTATTGAACATTATAATTTATGAAAATAGATTTTATGAGTCTCATAGTTGGGACCTGTTCTTATTAGTTTATAGTGTTAGACATAACTTATGTCATACAAGATCGTCGTTTTTTTTTTTTTTTAACCATTGCACCCCGCACCCCCCGAAAGAAAAATTCAGGAAGGAAGCGCCAACATTAGCATATTTATTTTGAGCTTTATCTATGGGGCTATCCCAAACACTAATATTCGTTTAAGGCCATGTCATATCTTTCGTACGAGAATTGTATCATCTCAATTTTATCGAATATACTAGCATTTAAGATATATATGTAAGGGACGTTCGTAATTAAGAAATCTTTGACTATAGAATCAACCATGATAATAATTTTATTACGAGGCTACGACACTCAGTGTGAATGGTACTTTAACTTATTGATTATTAAACCGTATTGTTGATGTAAATCTTCCTTTAGCAGTCCAATACATGAATAGACAAAGGAAAAAAAAAAAAAAAGAGGAAAAATTAGATAATGCCCCTCTAATGAAACGGTGAAAAGATTTTTGTTCACTTTTAGTACGCCTTTTTTTCCCCTCCTTTTAAAATCAAATTAATGGAGACATAATCTTCAAAGAAGGACCCAAAACTAAATAAGATAGTTAAACGAGGATACTTTTCTAAATTTCTCAAACGAATAAATCCATTTGCATGTGCCATTTGCATATTTACAAAGTTAAAAACAGGTCCATCCGGAGATTTGGAGATCGTTACCAAATAATCATGAAATCTTCATACGTACGACTCAGGTCACATATCTTTGATTTTAATGTCCTTTCCCATGAAATATGTTTGTCCTATTGTTGTAATATTTACTCAATGGTTAAAAAACGGTTCCTATGTATAAAAAAAGTTAAAAAGATTTTTAAGGCTTTTATTTTCAATAGATAAATATATATAGATTGAGTTCTGCTTGATTATTTTCTGGCGGTATATGTCTATTAATTCCATTAGTGCTATGGCTAGGTGGAGTTTGTTACAGTCTCTGTATTATGAGTAATTGTCTCTCGATCAATCGGAATATTCCATCGATTGTAGATGTTTTTTTAAAAAGAGTTTTGTACATACCCGATTATAGGATTATAGAGGAATTTAAGGAATTTTTCCATTATCGGATTTCGACTTATGTTCTCCTCACTGAATTTCATCAGATTTTACTGAAGAAATCTATATTAGTCGAGGGTTGTGTTCTTATCCCACAAGATTATTTTATTTTTGGTATTAATGTTTATATCTAATTTTAATTTGAATGATAATTTTCTTAAAAAAAAAAAGATTGAAAGAATCATTTGGAGACTGATTGTACTTGATAATATCGTGATATTCTAAAACGTTAAGTGAACCTTACTTTCACGTCAAGAGTAAACTTATAGGGCTTTTGTTAATTCTTGTTCTTATTACTCTTAAATAGTAGGAGTTAGGGCTTTTAAAATTTTAATTCATAAAATTCTGAGAGAGACAAATGATTTTATTTGTAATAATGTGAAATGATACTAATTAATCAAGTAGATGCTTAACACATAAGATTATAATGATCAATTTAAACCAGCATATCTAAACTCTTAAACTCTATTTCACAATATATAAAAGAAAGTATTCAGTACACTTAAAGGATCTTTAATACCTTGTCCAATATGGTGTATAATTACCCACCAAACAAAAATTGTGAGTTAAGAATTAATGTGTATATACATTTATTTATGTATATGTGTGTGTGTGTGTCTATACTTATTCTAATCATCATTCCTGGTACTGAAGCACCATTTACGTGCATTGATCATTAATCCCATTAATTTCGGAGACGGTCGTAATTTATATTTTCATTCGTTGTGTGGGACTAGCTAACGTGCGTGCGGACACATAATATTTAAGTTTTTAATAATAATAATAACAATACAATTATTAATTATGAATTAAAATTATTTGTGTGTGTAATGAACAACACATGCCTATGCAGTATTAAATTTCAAATAATATTAACAATAATTTCATATTTAGGTGGTATTTGACACAATCACTCAAATCATTTAACTCAATTTTTTTTTTGTCTTTTTCTTAAAAAGTTTTTATCTTTTTTTCCAAAAAATTTTTGTCTCTTCTGAAAATTCAAAAAAATTTATTATTAAAACTTAAAAATCCCAACTCAAATTATTCTATCAAATAAATCTTTAATTTTATTATAAAGTGAAAAATTCAAATCTTTCGTTATTAAAAAAAAAAAAAAAATTAGAGTGATAGGATCCATTAACTAAATACCTATGTTGTAGTATAATTAATGCCGTAATAATGACACAAAAACAATAACGATAGTACCTGTGCTTGTCTCATCAATATTCATGAAAATGTACAATGTGCGAAGCATAGCAACCAGGTCCCCTACCTATAAATCAATTTGTGAAAGTCGTGTGGACCCTGTGTTCAGGGCATAATCAGTACAATATTTATAACGAAATTCAATGTTTTCTTCATTATTTTTTTTGAGTATAGAAAGAAACAGGATTTCCGGCGCCGTCTAGAGGTTCTTGCTCTTTTATCACATTAGAAATCCTGAAATTTATAAATGGGAGAGAGAAGCTGACCACCCAGTTTTACTCAAAGTATGCATGATCTATATATTTACTTGGCCAGGGCCACCACATACTCATCGTTCACATGGGTAAAAAAATAAGCGGGATTTTGAAGTATCGAATCAAAGCACATCTTGAAAGTGGTGTTAAGTGGTGGAGTTCAATTAATGTCCTATGAAAAGAAAACATATTAATCAAGCTTCGCAGTAAGGTCGTTGTGAGGGTTGGAGAAGGGGAGGAGGCATCCAATGATAATTTTTATATTAAGAGTAATATTGGAATTTCACTTTTATAATTTTGATTATCCTAGTTTTTCTTTATAAATAGAAGATGTACATTAATATTAGGGTTTGCTTATGAGAGAGATTTGGGAGAAAAACACAAAGAGAGTCTAGGGTCGAGTTGAAACAAGATGTAGTCTTGTATTGAAGTGGATTTGTTTAAATCTTACACGTTCGTATTTGTTTATTTTCTTCGAGGATTTTTATTATTACTCATGATGATTTTTCTTCGATGTAGTCTTGGCTTTTGTTTTATATTTTTTGAATTAAACATAATCTAATATTTCTAGACATTACAACTAGAACTTTGTTTTTTCCTCAAGGAAACAAGTATAACTTAAAAAAAAAAAATTAAGGGATAAAGACAGATATTCATAATTGCACCTGGATATCTCAATTAAATTGACATAATATCAAAACTCTCAATACCTTCTAACGAGTTTAAGCCTATCACTCAAATTTATTAACGAAAAGGAATAAAATTACATAAAAAAATGTCAAATCTACTTGCACAAACGCAAGCAAAATCAAGAACATTAACCAAAAAAAAAAAAAAAAAAGACTCAACTGCGGAAAAAAAAAAAAAAAAAAGAAAAGAAATAAACCAGCCGTCCAAAAAATTTAAGTCAAATCTCAATCTACTCCTTTCGGCCTAACTAAAAGAGGCCTCATTATAACCCTTAATCGAAGAGAGGCCATGCTTGAACTAAGAAGATGTTGTTCGAAATTTTAATAATAAAGCATGCTAAAACCGTTGGTCCTCCTCTCTCATATTTATTATATAAAAATTCTTATTTTATCTAATGAGAATGATTCGTTTTGGCACTTTTTTGCATATTGAACGGTAGTTAATATCAGTTATATTATGGTCGTTAAATTTCATCTAGCTTAAAGTAGATCATAAAAGTGGTTGGAGTCAAAAATAGTAAATAGGGAAAGGGCACTAACTACTTTGGTGGCCCTTCTTAAGGATATCATGAGAATAATTAGCAAAGGTTTAGTTATTGGCCTACAAAAGGGGGAGGGGAAAAAAAAAAAAAAAGAGGGAGACAAAAGCAAAAGTATATATATATATACATATATATATGTGTGTGTGTGTGTGTGTGTGTGTGTGTGTGTGTGTGTGTGTTGCAGTAGTAGTAGGTGCGTGGTGGTGCATGGTAAGTAAGATTAAAGTTTCCAGATATGATTCTGAATTTGCTTGCTTGAGAAACTTGGAACTTTTTTTTTTTTTTTTTGCTAAGATGATTGCGTAAAGCTCAATAGAAGCTGATATATATTGTTAGATTTGCAGATTTTTTTGCATCTAAAGAGGGAACATTAAAAATATGGGAAATGGTCCCCTTGGTCTAGTAAAGATGAGGTAGATTTTAGTAAGTACTAGTACTACTAAAAGCATTGCATTAGGAGTATTATGATTCTAATATTATGCGGTAATTAAATTAACCCGGAATCTGTCTCCTTGCTTAGGCACTGCTAATTACCGTGTTTTCCATGATGATCTATCTTTGCCAAATTGTAGTAGCTAGGATTAAAATAAATTTAATCATTGGTTTACCTAAGTCCTTCAGGGGAAAATTTTTTTTTTTAAAAAAAATTTACAGCTAAATTTGGAATGTCTCTTTGAGGATGTTTTAAACCTATAGAATTGGAACGATGCGGAGAAAATTATAAGTGCTTTTTCTTCTACAAACTTGGATTCACTTGAAAATAACGCAACTTTTGCTCTTATTGACTTCATTTTTTACATGTTATATTTATTTTTACATGAGGCACGTGCATAAAAATGATGAAGCGAAATGTCATGGTATGCCCTTGGCCCGGGCAGTTTTTGTTCATGTTAACTTCAATTAACCGAGGGGTTATGATTTAATTAGATAATAATTTGACATATTAATTTAGTTATTGTGAGTTTACAAGTACTTAACGTACGTACGTTAGAGAAATTCATGGTCTCCATTAGTTAACTAGAAGACAGAATATAGAAATTGTATGTTAAGCTAGCATTAATGTTGTAGCACATGCTCTTAATTATAGTTCATTAGCCATTCTAACGTATTAAAATTTCTTGCACTATACTCTTGAGCTAAGTTAATGAAGAAGATTTTCTCAGGAAAAAAAAAAAATCATGAAGAAGAGGAATGTAATGTAATTTATTTCAATCAATAATGTATGTGTCTGTAATTTGATTTGGTTAAAATCAGGGGCAGAGCCTAGGGGTGCCAGTGGGGACTCCATTGAAAATTTTTGTTATTTTATTTTTACCCTAAAAATTTTATAATTTTTACAATTTGTCCTCATTGAAATTAAAAAAACTTTCATATAGTTATTACTTTGTCTCTACTAAAAATAAAAAATTCTCACATAATTCTCATTAAAATTAATTTTATAAATTTTTTTTTATACTTTTACTACTTTTCCCCCATTAAAATTAAAAATTCTTACATAGCCCTCTTTAAAATTTATTTTATCTTGAAAAAAAATTTTGGTATACCCCCTCACTGAAATAGAATTTTGACTCCACCCCTGATTAAAATCGTATCAAAATAATTAATGTGTAAGAATTTGATGTAGATTTAACTATTAAAAATAAAGCCCTATCGATAAAAAAAAAAAAAAAACTATATAGTTCGTACTTGAAGAATCTATATTACAAGAATGTGAGGTAGAATCTGTTCGAGAAACTTTATTGTTTTTGATGGACGAGCATTAATTATGATAAACATAACTTAACCTACTAAGTTTCTTAAGGGGCAATGTCATTCATGAGCACTTAGTTGGGTTTTTATTTTATTTTGTTTAATTTTTTTAAACTTAGTAGTTGAATAACGAGTAATACTCTTGAAAATAAAAAAAATAAAAAAAAAAAACACTTGAGCTATAATACACATGGGGTTGACTTCTAGAAAATATGCAGATATATATACACACACCTTGCTTTTGCAGACACCATTTTTTTAACTTAAAGATCTCGCAAGTCTCAATCAGTAACATGATTGCCTTGCCCATACCCTTGAGCTCCAAGCAGTCTCTCTCCGCTCCACTTAGTTCTTCGTTTTGAAGGTCTTTATGATCGATCTGCCTCATGAGAAATATATATATGCTTATTTATGTTTATCAAAAAAACTGATAGTCACTTTATCGAGTCTCACATCAACAGGGAATGAGGACCTTTGAGTGACATATAAGTATACATGAGTTATTTTCTAGTCAATAATTATCTAAAAGTTATAACTAAATGGGGTCTACTTAATTCTTTCTTTTGAAGGCTCTTGTGGTTGATCTGTTTCATGAAAAATGTATGTATGTTTATTAAAAAATAAAGAATAAAAATAAACGCGTAGACAACTCTTTGTTTGTTAAAAAAAACACACACAACATTAGTAATTATGGGTCAGTTTGATGTAATCATTTGAATGGTAGCATTTTGGATGGAAATATTTAAATGAAAGTACTTGAAAAGAAATATTTTGATCTTCATTTTAAATGAGTTGGATATTCATAACTTGAACAGAGCATTTGAATGTATGTTTGTATTAATATTAAAAGCAGTTCTAATCCTTGGACCTCTGAAAGTGCCTAATTACTCCAAGTGCGTAAACTAAGAGCATGCACTAATCACACACAAATTTTTCATATTGCATCTGCATTTAAAAAGAAAAGGAAAAAAAAAAAAAACACACACACAAACTTTTTAAAATTTTTCAACTTTCCCCCAATCTCCACCAACAATTTTAAGTTTTTAACTTCACTTATTACATCATTCATTGAGGTTAATTATGAAGTGGTTGAATTGTTTTAGTCATAATGGACATTCACAGACAAAGTAAATCAAATATGTTGGGTGACCACATATCAACTTACTTCATGTCGGAGAAAAAAAAAAAAAAAAAACGTAATAAGGGGGAAAATATTTACTTAAAAAAATGGGAAAAAAGATTGTGGAAATCCAAGTTATTATTATATGATCACATACCCGATTTCTTCATGAAATATAAAGTTCAACTCCTCTATTTTTTAAGTCAACTAAAAAAATAAGTCTCTATTTAGTAAATTAGTTTGAGATGAAATTTTTAAGTTGGAGTTGGTTGACTTTTCAAAAACTAATTATAAATTTTATTGATTTTTTAGAAAAAAACAAAAATTAAGATGAAAAAATATAGTTTAATTGGAGTTAAACTTGAATATCAAACGGAGCATAAATTTCAAGATAGGATTATTGTTTTCTTTGATAAGAAAGTTTGGGGGGAGTGGATGGATTAATAAGGGCCGGTTCGGGGAAGTAGAGTATTGAGCTGGTGATTGAGTGAGGGGGGTAAAATGTTAGGCTTTTTCACATGCATTGGGATGTTTTTTGGGACTCAAAAAGTGCACGTAGAAAGGTTGTTGTGTGTTGTTCAACTAATAAGATTTTCCATTATTTGGATTTTCTTGATGACGTGTCCTAAAAATCTCTCTTGAGATTTTGTTGATGGGATGAATTTATCAGTCGGCCTAGCTATCTATATACTTATATATACTTATATATACTTATATATATATATATCATATATTGCAATCACTAGTCACCCCCATAATGTAACACCCCTAAAGCAGACCTTCCCTAACCGTCCCATGAAGATAACGAAATGAAACAAAAAATAAATAAATAAGAAATAAGGCATTTAATTAATTTTTTTTTTCCTAGAAAAAATTCCATTTTTATATCTCTTCTCTCTCTCTCTCTCGAACGCTATTTTGTTGACTAAAGCAACGGATAATTCTTCTAATCTCTCAAGTAGGCTCCACGTGGCGCTCCTCGTCTTATTTTTCATTTTTGTGTTTCAAGTGCATGTGAAGAGGTGGGAGAGGCCTTTTCACTAGTAAGCTTTTTTCTTTTCTTTTTTCTTCCCCCCCCCCCCCCCCCCCCCCTCCTCTTTTTCTTTGTTGGAATAAAGAAAGAAATTCTAAACTATTTTTCTATTTCTTTCCATGAATTTATGAGCAATGTACATTTTAAATTAAGACCATACTCATTCAACCAAACATGTAGTACATATTAAGTCCACCATTAAAAATGAAATCGATTATAACTTATTCATCAAGATAACAAATAATTAAATTGTTGTAGCTCACATTTGGCATTCAGGTTTAACTCAATTAAATTATAATTTTTCATCTCAATTTTTCTCTTTTTCTGAAAAGTCAATAAAATTTATAATTAATTTTTAAAAAGTCAACCAACTCAAACTTAAAAATTTTATTTTATCTTAAACTCAACCTCAACACCAAATGAATCTGTTTTCTATCAAAGATTAGACAGAACAATTTGTGCAAGTAATATTGAACACACTTCCTAAGGGTCTAAGTAGTATAGGGAGTTTTTTTTTTTTTTTCATTTTTTTATATCGCGATCCATTATAATTGGCTCTTTTAATTGATATGATAATCATAAAATTTGATCTTCTACATTATGAAATCTCTCGAATTTGAGCCCCAAAAGAACTACACATATAAAGAAAACATACACAATAACAAAAAGATAGGCATAAATTTAAATGTAGTATTAGGGAGACATCTACTTAAAAAATAAGTCGAAACGAAAAATGTAGCTGAATTGGGAGTCGATGGAAAGATATTTAATAGGGGTGTGAAGAGAAGAGGGAGAAAAAAAAAAAAGCAAAAGAAAATTTATAAAAGTGGACAAAAAGGAGGGTTTTAGGGCAGGAAATTATTTCGATATAGTTCATCTTTAAACACAATATGTCATATGATCTATATATAAGACATGAGATATTTAGTTTTTTGAATATTAGGTTATGGTACTTAAAAATAAATAAATTAATTAAGTTCTCACAACATTTATTTTTGGTTTAATTTTAACTCCAACGACCATTGAAGAAACAGGACTTGGATTACCAATCTCACCACATTCAAGTTAAACTTGCAATTAAGATTTTTAATACCTGTGTTTATAAAGGAGTAGCATTTAACTCCAATTATTTATAGGGTTAAATATTAAAAATGATGAGGCTAGTTTAGGGACTACATTGTTAAAAAGAAATAAAATTTCAAGTATAAAAAGAATAAATCACTTAAAGATTCAGGGGAAAATGTGCTAAAAAAGTACAAGTAAATACATCTTATTAAAAATGTGCTAAAAACTACAACTAAAAATATCTTTTTCTTCTTCACTCAATTGACATGCTAGAAAATCTGAATTAATACCTAAAGAGTTGGATAGAAAAACAGAAAGGGAAAATCTGTACATGGTGGGGACTGTAGGAATGCTATTTGTCAAACAGTAATAAAGTGTTATGGGACACAATAATAGTGATTTAAAAAAAAAAAAAAAGGATGTAAGAATTGGTACTCTAAATCCTACTATGCAAGTTAACAATAAAATTTTCATTTATCTATGTAACTATTACTTAGTTTTCTAGTTTAAAGTTTTGAATTTTGTATTATATATATACACATATATATTTAATCTCATCAAACGAAAATGTCAATTCTACGTAGAAAATGAGCAATCCGCCGTGAAAATCGCATCTAGTTTCTTCATTTACGCAATATAGACCTCATCAAATAATATGACTAAACCATATCTATTTTTACATCCATTTCGGTCAACAACCATTTCTCATTAATAATTGATAAAATAGTTAGAATAGGGAAATTATTCAATGCAAAATGTACAATTATTTTAATAACAAACCTTAGAAATGGGAGAGTGCCTAGAATCATGCCTATACGTATTTTACCGTTAGTCAATGAGGTTAGGGTGGTGTGTTTTTCATCGAGAGATAGGACCCTTAGGGCCTTCATGTTTTAGCGAATATTCTTGTCAGCGTTTAGAGAGTCCCTTTAATAATATCCAGAAAGATATGCTAATACTAGTCACCCAATTTTTGGATTGTCTTTTAACCAAAAAAAAAAAAAAAAAAAAAAACTCAAATTAAACTGTCTTAACTTAGAGTATCATTGTTTGGAAAGTTAAAATTTTCTATTAATGATGTGTTGAACACCATAATTAATGGAGAATGAGCCTTATATATAGATCATGTATTACAATCCCCGACTACAAGGGCATTTATGAAAATAGATTCAGTAAACTCATAAGTGAACCCTATTAAGTTATAATTTTTAGATAAGTGTTATGACTTGTAATGCTTATAATTCACTCAAAATCGTCAATTCCTATTGATGTGAGACACCGTTTTTTTTTTTTTTAATGTTCATGCAAACAAAAACACACACAAACGTACAATGTTGAACGCTACATAATATTGTCCTTAATTTGTTTGTGCCTCATTTCCTTCCAAAACAAACGTATACATACGTGTGTGTATATATATACACACACACATATACATGTGTTTTTGTGTTTGGACCTCCGTATCTTAGAGTTGACTTTTTAAAAAAAAAATAGACAATAGGCCACTGCGAGTGAGAGTAAGCAAAATGTGTGGGTGACGTAAGCAGAAAATAAAAACTAATGTTTTATTTGACAACAAAATTTAACTATAATTATATTATATTTTTTATTTTAATTTTTATTTTAATTTAAAAAATAAATAAAATTTATAATTAATTTTTAAAAAATCAATAACTTACTAATTTTATTTTCAAATTACGAACCAAAGTAACCTTAAAGAAAAGGTGTATCCAACCCGTGAAAAGAGTCCACGCTAACGTACGGCTAATGCACGGCGCAATACGTGGACCGATGAATGCGGAGAGGAGTGGGTCCCACATAGCCCCAATCTTCGTCCGTTCATATTCTCCCTCTCGGTCTTCAAAGTTTAATCTTTTGCCGTTAAAAAAAGACCTTTAATTTGGCGGGTAAATTCTTACGGCGTGAATTCGGTATTGGGAAATGGGAAATTGAAATATGGTATATTTGAAAGTAGGATACTTTTGTATTCTTTATTACCGGTTGAGTTATTAATAGAAAGATGAATATTTAGTACAAATTTATCTGATAGTTTCTCTCTAATTTAACTATTCTCTAATTCCAATGGAAAAGTCAATTAAATTTCAGATGGGTTATACGAAGGATACCATAATTTTAACATCATTAAATCTGATAATATTATAATTTCATAATATTAAAATTATTAATTTTAATGTTATAATGAGTAAAATTATAAAGGGGTACATAAAACATGACTTTTCATCTAATTTTCTCAGTTCAGATTTCATATTTCGGTGTTTGTTTTTTATATTTAGAAAATAAATTATGTGGATTTGATCTAAAAATAAAAAGTTAAGTTTCTTAATAAGAGATAACTTATCTCTCACCTGTTATTTATGGAATTAAATTCATTCATCTAAAATTAAAAAAAAAACTAATTAACCTCTCTCTATCAAATATCGTTTTTTTTTTCATATAAAGCTATTTGTTAACTATAGTAATTCTATTATTAATTCTTTTAATTTCTTAGTCAAGTAAACAGTAGAAAATGGGATGGTGAGGGGACCACCATCAAAATTTTTTTTCTACCAAAAAAATTAAATAGTAGAATATGAATTTAATTCCTTATGTAACTTGATTTTTTGATAAATTAGTAAACACATTAATAGAATTATGAAGTCGAATTAATTTTTTTTGTAGAATTAATATCATATTCTTTGAATTCATGATTAATAAAAAAAACGTCATAATTTTTCACAAATGTTTGCAACCCCTAATTTAGCTAATTTAGTTGTTTCTCTCTTGTTTTACTCAAAAGCTTGTAAAATACCTAATAAGTCTTGTTAGTCGTAAAATCGGTGTACAGAGGTGGTCCTGAACCGGTGTACAAGTCTATACTACACTTGGAATAAACAACAAGTTTAGCTAGAATATGAACTATCAGAAGGAAAAAAAAAAAAAAAAAAAAGCTAAATATTAATCTTGGTTATAGAATAAATTATTAAAAAGAAAAACGTGATTTTTTTTAAATATTTTTTTTTGCTAATGGTAAATTCATAAGCAAGCAAGTGGAAGAGACACTTTAATCCGTACAATTTGGGACAAAAGGCCAAAGGGTCTTCCCTCCTATAGGGTCGATGACCCAAGTGCCTGAAATTTCAAAGTGACAACAAAAAGGAACAAAGAATTCTCTACTCCTAAGTCCTAATCACATAGAGAGCCGCAGATAATGGCACAACTTACAATTCAAGCAAAGCTGTTTTCATATCTGCCTTGAGCTCCCACCCTTTTTGTGACCCTACCATCATTATCATTCGACCGATCTACCATTTTTTCTTTCTCTCTCTCTTTTTTATTTATTTTTTTTAACTTTATTTTTTTCTATCTATCTTTTTTTTTTTTTTTTAATTTTCCTTTTTTTTCCTCCCAAAAAAAGCCCTTCTATACGTCATAAAAAGAATCACCATACGCCAATGGCATTTCCGTCTGTCCAAGTCCGAAAAGAGTTCAAGAGTAGTCGAATAGAATTACCGCCAAAAAATTGAAAAAAAAAAAAAAGAAAGAAAGAAAAAAAAAAAACAGCATTAATTAAGGGTGATAATTTTGTACCTTCCCCTAATCCACTTTTTGACAATTCCAACTTTTATTTTTAATTTTTTTTTAATAAAAAATTTCCCTCCTCTCTCTTTTTTTTTTTTGGGGCATAAATAGCAGCACATCCCCTGCGTCTGTCCTCACACCATCACCCTTAAAACACAAACAAAGTCACTCTGTGTCTTCCCATCGCCTCACTCTCGGGAAATGGAAATGGAAATGGGCACCGTGATTTCTCTACTAGTTCTGTCTCTCTTACTCTCCGCCGCTTTCGTCGACGCTAAAATCCCTGGCAACTACGGCGGCGGGGGGTGGCAGAGTGCTCACGCCACATTCTACGGCGGCAGCGACGCCTCCGGCACCATGGGTACGTACGGAAACAACCAGAAAAACTGAAAAAATATCATCATTATGTAAACAAAAATCTGATAAATGAGTGTGTGTGTGTGTGTATATATGTATATGAATGTGTGACAGGAGGGGCGTGCGGGTACGGGAACTTGTACAGCCAGGGGTACGGAGTGAACACGGCGGCGCTAAGCACGGCGCTGTTCAACAGCGGGCTGAGCTGCGGATCGTGCTTCGAGATAAAGTGCGCAAACGACCCGCAGTGGTGCCACTCGGGGAGTCCGTCGATACTGGTGACGGCGACCAACTTCTGCCCGCCAAACTACGCCCTCCCAAGCGACAACGGCGGCTGGTGCAACCCTCCCCGCCCCCACTTCGACCTCGCCATGCCCATGTTCCTCAAGATCGCCGAGTACCGCGCCGGCATTGTCCCTGTTTCTTATCGCCGGTAAAACTTCATTTTCTTAGCCTCCGTTTGAAAACTAGATATAGTATTTGTTGACTAACGAAAACTTAAGAGTAACTCTAATTAACTAGTAAAAAAAGAAGGGTAAATTGCTTATATAATATTTAAATTTTTAAGTTCGAATAATTTTAATTTTTGATTTTTTTCGTTGTCGTTGGAATTCTTTTAAATTATTAAAATATTATTATAATAATTATTTATGTTAATTTTTAAATGAAATCCTTAGTAATTTAAGAATCCGTTTGGTTGGTAAGTTTAAACTCATCACCATCAATTCAATTTTTATCTTTTTTTTTTCAAAATTTTTTTGTCTTTTCTGAAAAAGTCAACCAAAATCACAATTTAAGCTTATAAATCTTAACTCAAACACTAAACATCAAACACCCTATAAGTCATTATAATTATGAAAGAAAGAATTTGGACTAAAATTACCCAAATATAAAAATTTAAGGATAAACTTAATAATTTACCAAAAAAAAAAATTTAAGGACATAATTTTAATCTAAATGATTATTTTTTATAAGTATATCTTGTTTTACAATACAACTTTTTAACAGTCTCCACAGGAAATGACTAGTATAAGATAAGTTAATACTTTAGTTGCAAATTCATGTAAAAAATTAAATTAACTTTTTTTTATTTTACATTTTATAATAAAATAAAATATGAAATTATCGTTACGTTATTTTTATAATGACATTGATTTTTTTTTTTTATAAATTTTTGCTTTAGGTTTCAATATTATTTCTAGGAGGTACTAAAAGAAAATGGAGTGTGACCCGGCCAATCATAATTTTTTTTTAATTCAGTATTTCACCAAAGTGATTGGCAATCACGGAGAGGGAATTACGCTAAATTAGTAACAGTAAATAATTACTCCTAGGGATCATCTAAGCGCCGATACCAAAATTGTTTTGTCGTACTTTTGTAAAGGTTGTACTTTTGTTTTTTAATCCTAAAGAATCACAGCCGTCCAAATTCAAAGAAATAGATTTATCAGAGAATTGTATCCTATTTTTATCCCACACGAATGTCACGTCTATATCAAACCTGATCTACAATAAAGTACAAAAACAAACGTCAGAAACCGCGTCGCAGGAGAAAATAGGCCCTGAAAAAATATAAAAAAAAAAACACTTACGTTTGATTCCTTAGTTAAAAATAAAAATTTTAAATAAAAATTAATTATTAATTTTATTAATTTTTTATTAAAAAAATTAAAAAATATATAATTTAGTTAAAATTAAACATAATACAAATAAAATTTTAGAGTTAATAGATTTTTTTTAAAGAAATAACACAATTTTTTAACAATTAGTTAAAAAAACCTTTTTTCCCTTAAAGTAATTAATTAAATTTTTTGAAATTTATTAATTTAATTAATTATAAATTAATTATGAGAATTGATTATAATCTAAATCACATATTTCTATAATCAGTCACTAAACTGATAAGATAATAAATGCTCATTTTATTAAATAAAAAAATCCGGCCCAAAAAAGCGGACCAAACTAATTTGAAAAAAAAAAAAAAAAATCTGATTTGTTTTTTGTTTTTGGTTTTTTTGTTGGGATTGTCTAGGGTGCCGTGCCGGAAGCAAGGAGGAATCAGGTTCACGATCAACGGCTTCAAATACTTCAACCTGGTGCTGATCACCAACGTCGCGGGTGCAGGGGATATCGTGAGGGCGAGCGTGAAGGGGTCCAAGAGTGGGTGGATGAGCATGAGCAGGAACTGGGGTCAGAACTGGCAGTCAAACGCGATCTTGGTTGGTCAGTCACTCTCCTTCAGGGTCACAGGCAGTGACCGACGCACTTCCACTTCTTGGAACATTGTCCCTTCCCATTGGCAGTTTGGCCAGACGTTCACCGGCAAGAACTTCAGGGTCTGAATCGTCTTTTCACATTTTGCCGGTCCTATTTATGGCTTTTTCCTTTTCTTATTTTTTTTTAATTATGGTTAAACTTTATTTGGGAAAAAGACAGAGAGATAGTGAGAAAATGAGGGGAAAAGCGTGTTGGGAGTGGTAAACTCTTTTTGACTTTTTTGTGGGGGTGAAGACTGAAGACTGAAGACTGAACAAGAGGGCTGTCGTCCTCTTTATTATATTTAAAAAAAGAAAAAAAAAAAAAAAGGAGAGATGTTTTTATGAATTACCTTGATGGTGTTTTGAGAAATCACGGACTTAAAAAAAAAAAAAAAAAGGGTTGAGACTTTGAATGTAAGGGAGCTGAAGTGGCTGGAAAGTTGTGGCCCGCAGCTTTGCTCACTAAGCATGATATATATATATATATATATATAACTTATACTTTTTTCTTAATTATTTTTGTCCAATTTTGTTTTATTTTGCACATCTCTAAGCTCATATTTATGCATTTTAATCGTGATCGATTTTCCTAACAACATTGGTTTCTAGCATCTTGCACATATCAGACTGCATCCTCTCTCAGGCTTGGGAGATTTCCATAATGTAAAAAGGGACTTTTTGAAAGGACTTTAATTCCTCTACACAAATATCGAATCAAGAACATGCATAAAAGATTGGCCAAGTTCTCTCAAAACGTGAATCTATTCGAACCTATTATTAGCTTTTGTTTGGTGATTTACAAGTCAAAATAAAACTTTTACAATAGCGTTTAAAATTTTTTTTTTTTCCCTATTTTACTAATTTAGTATAACTTCTCTCCTTTTGGTCAAAGGCGAACAATATTATTAATCATAATTAAATGATAATTAAAAAAATTATACGTTCAAATTTAGCATGGCCATTGGTCAATTTTTTCCACAATACGTAAAAAGTTGTTGGAGTGGAGTTCATTCAATTGTTAGGTCTTATCTTAAAAGTAATGGTGGAAAATACACAAATTTGGTAGGAAGAATACGACTTTTTTTTTTTTTTAAATTTAAAATTTAATTTTAAAAAATTTATAATTATTTTTTCTGTTAAAAAATATTGGGCTTTTCAAACGGACTAAAAGTTGACCTTGACATAATTGTATATGATTAGAAATTCACATGGTTAGCTATGTACCCAACCGTTTCAAGCTTTTTATTGACTTTTTTTTTTTCACCAAAAAAAAAAAAAGGAAAAGGAAAAAAAAAGTTTCATTTGGGGGGCTGAAGAAGAGCCTTTCTTTTTCTTTTTTTTTTTTTTTTTTTGCTGCTCAATCAAAATTAAAGAAACATATGTTGTGATTCATACATATTGGGCCATATTTCATTGTCTTACTTGGCGTTTCCCTTGTTTCAAAGATCTTCCTTTGGGACTTGAGAGTTGAGACATTACGAATGTAATTCTCATAATATTGGAGTCCTGCCATCTAGACCAAGTGGGTTACTTTTACAATTTATGTATCTTCTTTCACATGTCATCATGAGTCTGTCAAGTCACATGGCAAAACATACAATTTTTGTTTTCAATATATTTTTTTTGCTTGATAAAAAATGAGAAAATTGTAAATAAGTATAGAAATATAATATCCAGAAAATACGAGTAGTTACGTTTACATTTATATCAATGTTTTGTGGTTCAAATGGTTATTTTTTATTTTTTTTTATTTTTAATTTTTTACTACGTGAGATACATATTCTTCCTACCAAACAATATATAGAATTTCTATAATCCTCTCCATCATTCATATTCCCCTTCCTTGGTACCATCTCCGTCATTCCAACCAAACATAGCCTAGGTCTCTAGAATTTTGATAAATATGGAGGATAATTTTGTAACTTTACTTATAGTATATGATGTCAAAGTTTTTCCTTGTATAATCCGTCCCCATGCTATATTTGGTAGGGTGGAAAAGATGAACGAAGGAAGTGGATTGAAAAAAAAGTGGAGAGAAATTGATAGAGTTGATTGTTTGGTACGAAAGAAAAGAGAAGGGAAATAAATATATGATAGAAAAAATTGAAATGTGATCCACTTTTTTATTCTCTCAAAAAATGGGAAGAGAACTAAAATCCACCAAATAACTATTAAAATTTCTTTTTTTGCCCTGTTTTTAAAAAGTAAAATAATATATATAAATCAATAAAATAGTAATTGCACAACTTTTTTATTTTCTTTACTTCCATAATACCAAACATCCAAAAGGAAAAACAAAATATTTCATCTCACTTTTATTTTGTATCACTTCCGTTTTTTATTTCCCTCTTATTTTCTTTCCTCCCTATTAAACATAGGCTAAGAAAGATAACTTTTGGTGGGACTCACCTTCTAGTTCTTCCACTCACTTTTCCTTTCCATCCTAACTTCTCTCATACCAAACACCTCATATTTTCAATTTCCATCCCAAAGTCCCTCATTGTTTTCTTTCCTCCCATTTTTCATTCATACCAAACCGAGGGTTAAAATGAAATTCTAACGAAGGGGGTTCAACGGGACTAAACTCAAAATTTAAGGGATAAAATGGGAGTTTCGAATGTTTAAAGGGTGAAATAGGAATAACGCTAAACTTGAGGGGCACAAACGAGAATAAGAACATAAAGATAAATGAAGTGGATTGGGAAGGTTTCAGCCTTTGGGACATTCGATGTATCGAAAGAGGGCAAACAAATCCCAAATAAAAGCTTCCATATGCCAATCCAAATAGTGGACGACGACAACATACAAAGCTAAGTTTTTTTAAGTAATGAAATTTAAAAACTTCAAAGTTCTTATATAGTGATGTTACAGTTTGTTAAGTACTGCACTTATGTTTTGTTAAGTACATACAAAGTTCTTATATATACACTTTATGTTTTGTTTGACGACTGTGAAAAGTTGGTGCTTTTATTTCCCAAAGATCTGAATTCTGCACGGTTCATTTGGTTGAGCATTGGAAATTTGGTGTTTTTAATTTTCAAATATTAATTTTTGTTTTGATTTGTTTCTGCATGTGTGTATAACCTATACAGTTCCTTTTACTTTTTATTTTTCTTCTTTGTACTTAGCTTAAATTTGGGAGAATACATAAAACTTATGAATTACATGATACAGAAAGAAAAATTCGCAGGTGGAGATTGGTTCTGAGGACCGAATTTCCAACTTTGCCTAAATTTATTTTACGTGATATATATTGTCTATATTCTTCCCAGAAAAAGATAGCTGCAAGAACTAGTGTTTTATCCAAGCAATGGAACAGTGTTTGGGAATCATTCCCGATATTGGATTTTGACCAGTACACTTGATTTGAGCATTCCTCGTATTGAACTTAAGCCCATTTCTTGGCGTCGTCCAGAACAATTTGGCAATTTCCTGAATGGTCTGAAGAATTCATTGATGAGGTTCTGTCTTTGCAAAATGTTGCCAAGGGTCAGAATTTCGGCATGATATCTAATGAGACTCTTATACTATTGGATGCAACCAGATTGAGGCCATTGAAATCAATTCTCCTGCTCTGTCATCTTTTAAATACAAATATTTGAAAAAATATTGTTCATCAATAGTCCACCGTCTTGATGTTGTTTGAGTAGAGTTTGGTTGATCTTTTTGTGCAAATCCCATAATTTCCATAGTTCAAATGTCTAATTCATTGCTTTCCATCTTTATCTTATTTCCAATGTCTATTTGTCAAACCTTTGGTTGGGATAGTATTTTTTTAGGTACCATAGGCATTAAAAATCTAATTAAATAGATAAGAAGTCAGAGAATGTCAAAATGACACTCTATATACAATTTTTTTTTTTTTTCACGTAGTTTAAGATAAACGAGAGATTTTAAGTCTTTGTGACTATTTTTATGTGTTGACTTAATACTTATATACGTCTTCCGATATAAGTAATCATGATTCACTATATACGTATATACATACCTGGTGTTGGAAATCCATTTCCCCATGACATTTAGCTTTTTATCTAAGGGGAAAAAAAAAATCTCAAGTTTTTTTTTTTTCCTGAAGAAAAAAATGTATGTATATATATTATATGCATCGGTAAGTAAACTCCATTAAAAAAAAAAAAAATCTCGAGTTGATTATGGAGTTTGCTTACCGATACTTATAATATACATATATATACACACACATTTTTGTGATTGCCTACCACAGGGGCGGAGTTAGGGGCGGAGTTACGGGTGCCAGTGGGGCCCCATTGATATTTTTTCTTATTTTATTTTTATCCTAAAAATTTTATAATTTTTACAATTTGTCCAACTGAAATTAAAAGTTCTCGTACTGTCTTTATTTTACCTTATTAAAAATAAAAAAATTATCACATCATCCCTACTAAAATTAGATTTATAAAAAAAATTTAGACGTTTATCATTTTACCCCACTAAAATTAAAAATTCTCACGTAACCCTCTCTAAAATTTATTTTGTTTTGAATTTTTTTTTTTTTGATATATGCCCCAATTAAAATACATTTCTGGCTCCAATGTTGAGCTGTTTTAATGTTACATGGGAAAGGTAAGGGAGACCAATAGGTACCAACAATACCTAATACCATATGAAAGGGAAATAGAAAATTGCTGCAGGAAGATATGAAAATTGACTTGATTTGGGGAGGACCATACAATTAATAATCTTTATTTTCAAAGGATATTTTTATTGCTCAACACAAATATGGAATCATGAACATGTAGAAAAGATTGGCTACGTTCTGTCAAAACGTGAATTTATTGGAACCATTTGTAGCTTTTGCTTTTGTTTGGTGGCTTAAAAATTAAAAACAAATTACAAAATGATTTTTTTAGTTGTAGTTTAGTTGAGTAGAGTAGACCAGTTGTTCCCTTTTGTTCATTATTTTCCACAATACGTAAAAAGTTGGGAGTGGAGTTTGTTCAATTGTTCGGTCTTAAGTAGAATATTTTTACTTAAAATTCCCACTGGTTGAAAATAAGCAAATTTGAGAGGAAGAAAACGACATTTTTTTAAATTTAAATTTAAAATAATTTATAATTATGCTTCCGGTCAAAAAATAGGGGCCCTTTCAAACAAATGACCTTGACATAATAATTTAATATGATTAGAAATTCACATGGTTAGCTACGTACCCAACAGTTCCAAGCTTTTCATTGATTTTTTTCCACAAAAGAAAAAAAAAAAAAAAAGCTTTTCTTTTGGGGGCTGAAGAAGAGCCTAACTCCAATCTAAAAACTCTTTCCTCACTCGTAATATTCCACAAAATTTCGGGTCCAACGAACTAATAGCTTAAAAAGCATGCAATTTTAGTTCCTTTTTTTTAACTTAATCAAATGAAAACTATGAGTGAGTTGTACATTTGGTATTGGACCATATTTCATTACTTGTCTATCTGGATATTAATAGAGTGAATAGATCTACCATTTTTTTAAATCTATTCAAAATCATGATGTAACATGTATCCATCCTATTTTGGTCATAAAATAGATGAAATAAGATAAAAAATGGATTTTTAAAAAGGGAGAAAAAGCAAGATAGTATTTTTTAAAAGAGTTATAGTAAATTATAACGTAAAATTTTAAAGATAATCAAATCTATGATTATACAATATGAAATAAAACCCTTATCTTTCCTCCTCTCTCTCTCCTTAATATGAAATCATGCACAAAAATTTGTTATTAAAAATTAACCGAAAATAAATTATTTTCTTAAAAATCTAAGGATTTTCCCAAAAACATTAGATTTTCTTGAAAATATATGTTCTAATTTATCAGATTTTAAAAACATATAATCAATTTCAAAAATTCATATAAAATATACTATTTGTTATAATTTTCGTTTTAAAAATGGATTTTAAGAATGTGCATACGACGTAATATACATCTTTTAAAAAGATTAAAATATAACTAATTTCTCAAAAACTATTAAAATAGAATGTATTAATTTTATTACTAAAAATACTCGCAAAAACTAATAGTTACATTTTTTAGGGTAAACATATTCATACTCAATAACTTTGTCAAAAACAAAAAAATCATATCTTACTATTTTGATCAATTGCTATAACTTCTTTTGTAGATTAAAAACGCTTAAACAAAACTTATCTACTTTCTTCCATTTTTCTTTATATCATTATTTTAACAAATAATTATGAACGCTAATTCATTTTGTTATTCTACTATTAATCTATGAAGAAGTATTTTGCAAACCATAGGACGAAGTTTCTATTACTATATAAAAGAAGTGATGATGTGAGAAAAAAACAAAAATTTTTACTCCAACTTGCATGCTTGTTTCACCTTCTTGCATGCTTGCTTCTTTTTTTTTTTTTTTTCCTGCTTCATGAAAGAAGTTAAAACAAAAATACTTTAGCGTGAGGCGTGCGAGCATAAATAAGCCATATGGATTAAAAATTAACCAATAAAATATAAACTAAATGAAAAGAGAATTAAGTATGAACCATTAGCTTGATTCAACCAAATGGTCGAAGTACAAAAGCTATTCTCCCTTCTATATAAGTTATTAATATATATATATATATACATAAATATAAACACACCCAACAAAAGAAAAGAGAATAAAAAAAACATTAAAAAGAGGTGAAACTAACATGTAAATTGAAACAAAAACTTTTGTTTTTCCCACATCACCACTTCTTATATCTTATATATAGTAATAGAGAGTAGAGATAGAGAAACTCTCAAAAATGACATTTTCCAAATAACACTTGTTATCCAATATCAATTCTCATCCAAAACCATCAACCTTGGCTAGTTCCCATCCCAACGTGTGGCAAGCCATGTCCTTCTGTTAATATCAACTTAGCCTACACAGAGGAGTCGCTACGATCCAAGTGCCAGACTGTAGACGATGCGTATAGATAACTATTTATAGGCAAAGTCAAGTCTCGTATCCGATATTCAAACCGAAACAATACCCATGTGAAGGCTATCTGTCATTCATTCTAAGACCAACATTTTGAGAAATGGGAACATCATGAGAAATAACTATATGTAATTCATTCTGAGACCAACATCAAGAGAAATGAGAACCATCGCAAGTAACTAATCACCTCAACCCAAATCAAGATAAATAACATTGCTCTCGTCAAATAATAATAAGAGCAATACTATTCATCCCGACTTACGTTGAAACAAAAGAGTCATGCAACCGTAGTTCATCAGCTCAACACAGACATAAAAAGTGGGACCAATATTTGGTCTCAGATCCCTAAAGCAATTTTCTATGCAATGCTTTGGCCTCCAAACACAAAACCATACAAGGTCTCACTCTTTGTTTCTATGCTGAAACAAGACCAGAAATCGGAGCCTAATAACCCATTCTACAAGAAAAAAACATAATCAAACTTGAACCATTCCCTCATATTGCAAACAAACAAGCACAATTTGAAACCTTATTTCAAGCATGGAAAGCTTTGCTAGTTGCACACACAAAAATTCAAGAAATCAGCAAAATAAAACATGAAATGGGATTACCAAAAACAGCTTCAAAAACCTCAAATTTTACGGATATATATATATATATATATATATATATATATACGTGTGTATAAATATAAAATGTGAGATGGAATCAGTAGACAAGAAAGGGAGAGAATTAGCCCTTCATCTGTGGATACCATCCCTACGGTTGTCTGGCCGCTGCCTAATCCCCCAAACCCCTTTTTCCATCATATGAATAACAATAGAAAAAAGAAGCTAAAGAACTAGGCATTCTCTGTACGCACTGTCGTTTCGGCAAGAAAACAAGAACAGATTGTTTTCTCGACATTTAACACAACAAATGCACAAAAAAGTAACAACCCAGAATCATAAAACACGAAAAGGAAAGAACTTCAAACAAAAAGATGTGAAATTTTGTTAGACAAGCATGAAAGGGCTCATATCAAGTGTATAAGATTTACAGGACCGTCACGGTGGGAAAAAAAAACCCAAATCCAAGGACACAAAGGAAACAAACCAAGGGAGCAATAAGAGGGAAAATGAGATTCTCGGACGCCAAACAAGGCCTGCCTTTTCAGGGAAAAGGGGCGGCGACCAAAAATTCTTTTTTTTTCTTGTTGTTATTGGTTTTCCCTTGGAATTGGAATTTGGGTTTTTCGTGGTTGGATTGGAGGAATCCAAACCCACTCGAGCCTCTCTCTTTCCAATCACAGCCCCAACCCCTGAAAGAGAGAGAAAAAGAAAAAAAAAGTTGAGATCATTGTTGGTATTCTGGTTTGAGTGAGCGGAGATTTGAAGAACTTCAGAGGAAGACATGCCACAGCCTTCTCAATAGCCTATGTGGTTGGGTGTTTGTTATGATCCTTCCACACAAGGTTAGAGGCTCAAAGGACTGTTAAGTCGGCCAGCAGAGGAACACATGCTATATATATATATATATATATATTGGGACTTCGCATTGGCTAGGGTTTTACAACCCCCGAACAGGGAGAGAGGCTTTAAGAGACGACACGACAAATTATAGTCGGAACGACACGTCGTTCGTATGGGGTGTGCTTTTGTTTTTGTTTTTGTTTCAAACCTGTGGGGAGAGAATTCAAACTCTTTACCCTGTCATGAAGTCAAGCGTCAAGCGTGAAATATCATGTCTATAGTCATGAACTATCCTTTTGTTAAAGCGGCACAATGTTGCGTTTCATTTTTAACATTTTCTTAAAATAATGTTTCATTTTTTTTAATTTAAGGTTTTAGTTCAAATTTGGCTCCAAAGAATAGAGATTATCTCATTTTTTCTCCTACAATATATAATGGCACAAAAATTTCTTGTAAACTTATCATACGTAGCAATTTTGATAGAAGCTTGAACGACATGTCGTTCATAAAAACGACATGTCGTTCAATTTTGATATATGTCTTGAGCAAGCCAAAAAAAAAAAAAAAAAAAGACTTGCTCTTGCCAAGATTGACATGTCGTTCATGCAGGGTTACTCAAAAGAACTACATGTCATTTGTCGTTGAGGTCGTATGCCATCTTGCACTTATGCAAAGTCAAAAGCAACATGTCGTTTTCTTCCGCTGCTCAGACATAATAGGCAAAGGAAAAAGCGACATGTCGTTTTGCAGCACAGCCAATACGAGAGTGCGACCGTGGAGCATTTAGTGCAAAATATTAATTTACAGTAGAAACTTAGAAAGAGTCGATTCAATGTTATACTTATGCACGAGCACAAGACATTCAAGCATTTGTATGCAACGAAACAAATAACAAACAACAGAACATAAGTTTTCTCGAATTTGTAGTACTCAAGGACATCAGTGGAGACCATCATACTTGCGCAAACAATCCAAGCTACCACCAATAACCACTGTAACTTGAGCGACATGTAAATCATCTGCCCAATCATAAATCCCTCCCGGCGAACAGAAGTGTTGAGCATACATCATTGGATCGAAAGTTCATCGGTTTCCTCGAATTAACAAAAAATCTACAGGATGGCGTAGAGACCAAGAATTTCCTCTAAACCACCTAAATTCAAGTCATAAATCTGAGCATTTGGACAACTGCAAATTTTCTTTCTACTGAGTCAGTTGGCTAGTTGGACAATACTTTTCACAGGGTTTCTAATTTACAAAGAAAGAAATACATAAAGTAGATCCACAAGAAAGAAAGGTGAAATTTACGGTTGAATTAAAATTCACACATAAGTTAGGGACACACGGTAGTCTTCCAACAAATTGGGAAGACCTTTTTGTCATTTGTCAAATCTGGACCGAGGGACCTATTTAAATTCATATCAACCGAAAAATATTCTCCGGCTTTTAAATAGTTGTATATCCGTAGCTCTTCAATGTAACCCTGCACCAAATCTTTTTAGTTATACCTTTCTCCAACTCTTTGGCTTTTTCTCTTGGTTTTCCACAATCTTTCTTTTGCCTTTGGCTTTTCTTCAACTGCATCTTACTCATTTCTGGAGAAAAAAAGAATAAGGAAAATAATTGGAAAAAGTATTATGCCAGCTAGAACTATACTATTGGGGTGCTAAACTAACACAGCAGACTCGATAAGAGAATGGGTTCAGAAAACATCTCATTCTTCATAAAGCATGTAAAATTCATGAGTTGTGGTTCAGGGAAATAACGTGTCTTTCCTACATTGTTTCAGCAGAATATCATTCTCGCTGCTCATTCAGGAGCTTCTAATAACTAGTAGGGAAACCGATGCATCAGATATGCGTCTTATTGGAACTAGGACAACCAATAAGTCGGAAAGAAATGAGAGACACAATTAAGCTCGGAAATTCAGATGTCAGCTACAATAGGATGAGACGGAGCAAAACCCACAATTTCCACACAAACACAATACACCTTATTACTGTTATCCTTTAAGGACAATCCATTCATGCTTTTGCACATAATAATAATAATAATAATAATAAATGTTCCTGCATTTATTAACCTCTTCATTATCTTAGTTTTATTTTTTCATCCTATACGATAAGACTGCAGTTAAGTTGGGAGTTACAAAGGTTCAATATAAATAAACACCTTATACTCGCCATTCTAATTGTTTTCCTTGTCCTCCACTTTCTCATTCCCAGCTTCGTTGACTTTTTCATTATCCTTTTCGCCTTCTATTCGAGTATTCTCCTACAATATGAGAGACTTACTAATTTGGAATTCTTTTGAATGGTAAACTAGCGAAAAAAGAGTTTTAATATTCTTACATACCTTCTGCTCACCATGCTTTTCACCATCCTTGTTCTCCATTTTCTCATCAACTTTTTGAATGACTTTGTCATTTCGTGCTTCATCTTCTTTTCCAGTATTATCCTTCTAGATCAAGAAACTATAATTAACTAGGAACTTTTACCCCACACCCCCCCACACACCCCCCCCCCCCCCCCCCCCCCCCCACCCCCCAAAAAAAAAAAAAAATCAGAAACATAAAGTGTTTCAAGATTCTTATTTACCTTATGCTCACCATGCTTTTCACCATCCTTGTTCTCCATCTTCGCTTTGACGCCTTCAATGACTTTGTCATTACGTTCTTTATCTTCTTTTCCAGTACCATCCTACAAGATAAAGAAACTCTAATTATCTTGGAATTCTGTGTAGTAAAATAAAAAATTATAAAACTTCAATAAGCTTACCTTATGCTCACCATTCTTATCAGTTTCTTGATCCCCCATTTTCTCATCCCCGTCTTCATCAACCTTTTCATTATCTTTCTCATCTTCTTTTCCAGTACCCTCCTACAAGATCAAGAAACTGTGATGAACTTGGAAAATTATCGTTTCTAAATCAGAAACTTGCAAAGTTTTTATTCATTATTCTTACACACCTTCTGCCCACAACTCTTTTCACTATCCTTGCCCTCCGTCTTCCCATTCACGTCGTCAATGATTTTGTCACTCTGTTCATCTATTTTTTCGGTACCATCCTACAAGATCAAGAAACCATTATTGAGTTGGAATTCTTTTGTAGTAAAATCAGAAACTTACAATGCTGCAATATACATAATACCTTCTGCTCATCATTCTTTTCACCATCATTCTCCCATATTTTCTGATTCGCATCTTTAATGACTTTGTCATTATTTTCTTCAACATACACTTTTTCTTTGTTGCTATATTTTCCTACAAAGTAACTTGGTTGATCAACTACAGTGCTGTGTATCTCGAGCAGCATGGTGTACATTTCTTCCATATCTTTCTTCATCTCCAATTGTGTTTTCTCCATTCTTTCAACCTTGGCCATCAAACTTTTTAGCACTTTATTTACTTCACCATCGTTTTCATTCCTCCGTACCTCTCTAATTGGAGTTGGCATTAGGATAACGTCCTCATACTCACTTTCCTCTTCTTGTTCCCCTTCAACTCCGTTGACTTCTTTCTTTTTTTCTTTTGCGAAAGGAGCCATATAAGGTTGTTCCATTTCTTCTTTACTAGGAACAATGTGGCACACTTCAAGCTGAAATGTCAAATCAATGCATAAATCATCAGTACATCCGGGAAAAAAAAAAAAAAAAGATAAGAAAAAAAACCTAAAAAAGCTATTGATATGGAATGCATACCTCAAGGGAATCAAACACTCTGTCGGTAATTTCCCTAAACGAAGGTTGTTGATCAGCTTCCCAGTTTATAATTCTTGGGATTCTATCTCCAATCTTCTTTGCAAAGTTCTTTTTTATCAAAGTCGGGATTGTTTCGTATGCCCACACAATCACAGCATATGGAAAACCACCAATCCCGTATGCTTCTGCTTGTTGGCTGTTAATACTCCTCTTAATATACTCTATTGTCATCTCATACGACAGTCTTCCCCACGGATAATTGTCAAACAGCTCAGGGTCATCAACCATCTTCAAGTGATATGGGTCAATGTTGTTCTCTACTTTCTTGGGAATTAACAAGCTCTCTAAGCAGTATAACTTCGCCAGCCTCACAATTTCTTCATCCTTGCCTCCCTTATTAGCACGGAATACATCGTTCAACGACTTTCTCGAAACTGATTTTCCTTTTCTAAAGAACTTTCGCTTGGTAGTACTCTCAGGTAAATTTTTCTTGAAAATAAAGGGATACTTGTTGCAGTTGAGCCCTGTAATGAGCGCAAAATCCTTCATTCCAAACTTAAGAATTGTGCCCTCTATGTCAAACCACAGTTCATTTGGTTTTGCTTGCGGGCATTGCCTCAGGATAAGGTGGTGTATCAACTGTGATGGAAACTTTTTGAATTTAAAATCAATCAAATGCCCGAAGCACCCTTTCCTGAACAAATCTTTTTGTTTTGCCGTTAGCCTTTCATTGAGAAGTTCGACGACTCTGGTCTTTGAGTACAGATTTATCTTTTGTCTGGTATTCCAATTCTTTTTTGGCACAATTAATCTTTCAGCAGGGAAATCAACCTAAAACAAAGCCATTTAATAAATGAGTTTTTAGCAAACAAAATTCAGTCCACAAACAAGAAATCAGCACAAATTCATTGATTGTAAACAAAAGAGATATACAGAAAGTTATTCCTAAAATCGCACCGACCGTGAAAATGATCCAAACAATATGTAAATCACCAGACTCTTAAAGAAACGCAGAATTCAACAAAGACGATAAACCAGAAAAACAGGACACAGAGAGATTATGGCCATCGTCGAGTAAATTTGAAAACAAAATTCCATTTCTACAAAGGAAAAATCTCTTCTCTTGTCAGTTTGAAAGCTCAACGGAGAAATCAGAACTCAAGAACACAACTTTTTATCCACTGCACCAACGAAACGACCAAATCTAAGGATTTCATAAACGAAAAACCCTTAAAAATCCCAAAACTATATGAGATACATTAAAATTCGCTCATCACAAAGATCCGGATCCAAAATACGACCTAATCCCCCAAAAATTAAAAATTCGTAGACGAGAAATCGAGATCGAAATCGAAACCCATCGGTTTACCTCGGTAATCGAGAGTTTCTCAGGTACAGGTTGAATAGCGAGATCTAGCTTTGTTTTCTTGGAAACTGGCGGCGCAACAACGCCGATTTTGGTATCGGAAGAGGGCTTGGGCTCAACAGCGACGTCTTCGAGCTTTCGTTTGTTGTTGTTGTTGTTGTTGTTGTTGTTGTTGTTGCTGTTGTTGTTGTTGTTGTTGTTGATGTTGTTGTTGGTGGGAATTGTCGGAAGGATATACTCGATTCTGTCGAAGTGGGTGATGGAAGTGGAGGGCTCGGCCTCGAATTCGAAGCTGGTGACTCTCTTCCGAGCAGCTCGTTTGTTCCTCATCTCGTGAGAATTGGGAGGTGGAAGAAGAACGAAATGGGGATTAGGGTTAGGGTTTTGGAACTCTGTGATCGAAGGAGATTCGGAGAATCCTAGGACTAAAGTCTGTTTGACTTTCTTCGGCTGTTTCGATTGTCAAATGAAAAAAAAAAAAAAAACAAAAAAAAAAACAAAGGTCCTTTCGCTTTGTTTTTATGAGCTGCAAATTGTTAAATTCTTTATCATAAACTCAGAACCATGAAATGGAATGGACGAATCAAATTCATTGTTAAATTAGTCGAATTTCCAAAAAAAAAAAAAAATCGTCGGATTTTCCAAATAAATAAAAATTGTGGAATTTTTTTTTTTTTTAAGAGATCGATTTTTTGCCCCTTATTTGGAATAGACAAATAAGATTAGGAGACCAAATAGAACAACACAACGTCGTCTATTTTCAAAATAAACTTGATATTTTGCACAATTTGTTATTATCAATTTTTATATATTTTTTTCTTACATTTAAAAAAAAAAATTTTTTTGAGAAAAAACAAATTTAAGTAGAGGTTTTAATATCTCCTCTCCATTTATTCTAAGAAAATCAATTATCGAAATAAATTTTTAATGATATGATATTATGAAAATGACTTACTCACTTCGTAAAAACACTACTGATTTTTTTTTTTTTTTAGCGAAAAAGATATATTTTGGTAGAAAATTAGATGTATTCTTTCATTTCTCTTCCGACTCAATCTCTATAATGATTAAAATGATATTATTTATTAGAGTACAAAATAGAATGGCATGTCCAATATGTAATTGTGATAATTAAATATAATATTTACATCGACATTTTCATTGAAGATGGTCTTATACTTGAATATTTAATGCCAAATTTAACATCGAATATGTTTCAAATCAGCATTTGATTGCATATTGGTGAGTTAAACTTTTCACCTAGTTATTAACAATACTATAAGTTAAAAATATTTAAAAATCAAAGAGAGAACCTGGAAAGGAAAGGTCCTAAAAAACAGTACCATTGCCATCTCACTGAAGGGGCTTTTGTGTTTGGTTACAACCACCAACGTATCATTTCATAATCATGTCAGAGTCAAAAAGTTCATAAATCTAATTTTTCAAAAGAAATCACTACGGTCACAGTACTTTTCAATACGCTATTTGGCTGGATTCCCTGTAATTCAATGTGAAATCTACAGTTTCTGAGATGAATATGCACTTTCGTCGTACCGTTTGCAAAAGAACGACGCAAACAGAGACCAGATTTAGAAGTTCAAGCAACTATACAACTAACGAACATACTTCCTTCATGTTCTGTTTTTACACTAACCTCAAGGACACCAGTTAAGAGTTCGACACATGCGTGTGCTTTCCAAGCTACTCAAACAAAAGGTGACTTACTTGACTGACAAGTAAATGAGCAACCCACTAACAAAACCTCTGTCTTTACATTTCTCAAGAACATCGTCTTAAAGTTTTGATACTTCCATGAGCAGACGGTCTAAGCTACTCCACACACACAAATCCTGGTAAATAGAAGTTCAATGATCCGTTTTCGTTACTAAGATCAGAACCGCTCAAGACACAAGACCAGAAAGATTAAAACTTACCTGGATTGGAAAGTTCTTGGCATGGTACCAAGATTAGATTCGCTTTCTCTTTTTCTTCTGATTCTTTAATTGCGTTGTCATGTACTGGATGACTTCTTTCAAACTGGCCTTTCTACTTTCTTTTGAGTTCCAAATTTCCGGGACTGCATAACGTCCACTCGGGTTGTACTCGTTTATCTCCAACAGTGCATTAGTTACAGCATTGTATGCAGACTCGCCAAATTCATGTCTTAGTGCTTTCAGTGTTTTATCATCTTCGTTTAACAATTCCTGCACTTGAGCAACAAATCAACAACTAGCCTAAATAGAGCACAACATTTAGTGGAAATTAAGTTGCTCCAATATAGCAAGACTGTTTCGAAGAAGTATCTAACTGAAAATCCAACCATCCACTCAGTCAAAAGTGGAAACCAATACCTAATGTCTCTTAGATTCACCGAAGCATGCATTGCGCACCAATATTACCTTAGTCCAAAATTTTCATACGATTATTATTTCCAGTTATTAAAAACTAGTCATGTAACTTTAGTTCGAGAGTCTAGGCTATCACAGCAATTCTTACGCAGTAATATAAATTATATGTTTTTGTTCCAAAACTGCCATGTGTATGGATGTGGAGAGTAAACATACTCGTGCTACTCCATCCGCGTTGTCGATCTTGAAAGGATGCCAATGAGGATCCTGCACTTGGTCTTGCCAACATGAGCATATTTTAGCAGCTGCACCTAGCCAGTCTTCACTAGGAATCCTCTCCAAGCACATCTGTTGAAAAGGGATTTGATCCACTTCTCCCATTCTCTTGATCACGAGTTTTGTCCTTCTATTCAACACATCTTGCAAGCCCTGCGAGGAAGAAAATCAGGATGGTACTTGATTCAGGGTAGTCTTTCATTGTACTTTCACGAATGAAAGGAATGAAAGCTTTACATTTATCAACTCTTTACGACAATCTTGTATTTCTTCATTACTCTTGAAATCTCTAGCAGCCAGAATATGGTTCAGGTTCTGGAGACTAAGAATTTCCTCGTTCTTCTCCTCTATTTCCCTTTCCAAGGTGTTAATCTAAGCATTTGGACTGCTGCTGCTCGTTGCAGGATTCTGATCTTGCAATTTTTCTTTCAACTGCATCAATTATATCATTCATAGAACTAGCTAAATAAATCTCTTCACAAGTTTGTTCATTTTCTTTAAAAAGAAAACCTAAAGATTGACCTGCGAGAATGTGTTGATAAGAAATAACGAAAGGGTTTTTGGGAGTTAAAAAAACTTGCACAGACAGTAAGTGCCATGTCACATTCTTCCTACAAAATGGATTGAAAACAAGGTAAAATTATGAATTCCATGGCATGGCTCTGGTTATCTGGTATAATGACAGGTATAGCATTTTAAGTGATCAAAGAATATAGACTACAAAGAAGGACAAATCTATTCATTCGAATTTCACCTGTCATCCTCTCTATGATAAAAGGGACAATTATGGTATCGGTGCTTGAATTCCGCTTTTAAGTCGAAATTTGAAACATGAAGTTGATGTGATAATACTTACATACATGTATGCCACAGCAAGGATACTACATTATGCTTCATAATTCTCTCATTTCTTTACTTGGATCTCATAGAACCTTATCATTTCTAGTAAATTAAAAATGCTAATCACCACAATTAAAGGGTGTTTTTAATTAAAAATGCTAATCACCACAATTAAAGGGCGTTTTTGTTTTTATACTTGCCAAATGTAATCATGTTCTCACATTTGTAATCTCATCCTTTAGATCTCTCTGCACCTTATCATTTTGTCTTTTATTTCCCTCCAACTCTTTCTCTTGCCGCTCGAGTTCTTTCTTTTGACTTTCCACAACATGCTCCAGCTTTCTATTACTCGATTGCAACAAACTCATTTCTACACAAAACCTCAAAAGAAAAGAGGAAAAATGTTAAGCAAATTCAGAAAAGTTGCAAAAACTTAGACGAGAAATATAAATGAACTAAGTGAACCATCTTATCCTTCATAAAAGCATACGGCAATACCTGAGCTATATTGTTTGAACATCATTTCTTTCTCTCTTACCAACTCTCTCTGAGTCTTGGAGGACTCACGGTACTTCTGCTCCATTTCCAAACAAGCTCTATCTTTCGCATTAATGGCTTCTGTGAGGCCGATAACGACTTTGCGGAAAAGCGCATTCGTGTCATTATACTTGTGCTCCAGCTCCAACAGCTGGTGATTCTTGTAATCAATTTCCTTGGCAAGGCTCAAAACGGTTTGACGCTCATTGTTTTGTCCCTCTTCACAATTGAAATTCCTCATTTCAGACATTGTATTTGATAAGCCAGCAGTTACTTTAGCCCCAAAAAAAAAAAAACAAAAACACACAAACAAACATGTATCAGATGTAGAATCTTTCGGAATGATAGTAACAACTAAAAGCTCAATATAAGTGAAAAGGCAAATTACGCTCACTAGCCCGTGAATCAAACCAGAGGGGGGAAAAAAAAGGACCGAAAATAAATAAATAAATAAAGCAAGGAAAACTGGCACTACCCGAGTCTCAAAATCCAACCTTTTGTGAGATAATCTACTTGTTAGTTTATGAACAGGCTATAAAATGGATTAAAGAGGGGAAAAAAATAAAAAATAAAAACCCACATTTTGCTGAAGGATGAGATTACGTTGCGCATTTTGCTGAGAAAAAAAAATACAAACCCATTACTTTTCAAGAACATAACATTCTTGCTCATGCATGAAATTAAAATTGTTGCTCACACTTTCTTGTTTTCTAAAATTAAGCTCACCTTTTCAAAGCCTTCTTTTTTCCCATGCGCCAAACGGGGTTTCCCTGGAGTTTTCCTTCTTTTACAGGTCAAAATACTCTTGCTCAGTTGCACCGTACGATAAGCACAGGGAACAAGTGAATTCTTTATATATAGATATATATTCCGTGTGATAATAATTTTATTATTATTTTGGATTTTTTTTTGGTAGAATAATAATATTTTGGAACTGTTTCTTATGACAATTGCACATTGAACGTATCACACATTAATTTTTTTTTAATTAGTATCACACATTATTTTTTTTTTAATTAGTATCACACATTAATGTTGACAGTTTATATTGAACTTAAAATCTAAATAAAAAATTAGATAAATAGATAATTTTTAAACACTTATTTAAATAGATAGTTAAAAAAATTTTATTTAAGAAAATGATGGCTATTTAATTGATTATACTCAATTAATGAAAAAATATATTAATATTAGTCAATCATAAATTAATCTTAATCATATTGATTAATCATTTTTCGAAAAAAATAATTTTTTTGATTTATTTAACATATAAAAATCACAATTTTGGATCAACTAAAGATGAATGTGGACATTTTGAAAAGATTTTATATTATTAATGACAGAGCCTACATTAGAAGATCGAATTTGTAAATATTTAGGGGGGGAAAAAGAAAAAAATATGGCTAAAACTAGAGCTGGCAAATCATGTTCGCGGGCTGTATTCGGGCCGGCCCGATTATGGCACGACACGATTAGCTTGAACACGAACACAACACGATTAATAAACGGGTCACGAACCCAAACACGAACATGACACGATTAATAAATGGGTAGCACGACACGACACGCGAACACGATTATTAAACGGGCCAAGACGGGTTGACACGAAAACAGACACGTTTATGACCCATTTAACATGAAAGACCGTTAACAGCCCATTTAACACGAAAAGCCCGTTTACGGTCCATTTAACACGAAACGGCTTCCGGACCCATTTAACACAAAAATTATGGAAAAAAATCACTTAAAATTCTAAATTCACAAACACATAAGTTTAAATTCACTAATACAAATTCTAAATTCTAAATTCACTAACACTTAAAATTCTAAATTGTCACATAATCAATATAAAAGCAAAGCAACTTTTCATTTTTCAAGGATGAGTCGGGGAAGAAAAAGAAAAGGAAAAAAAAAAAAACAGTAAAGCACCTAAAGGTCCTAAACGGTGCGTATTTGACGACGATGGAGGAACAATGGAAGCAACATCCACTCTTTTAATATAGTTAAGATAAAAACATTTAGCTTTTGTATAATATATATATATATATATATTTGAAAGGGTAGACATATAATTTATTGATACCCGATAAAAACAATAATTCTTATTTTTCTATTTATATTTCAATAAAGATCAAATATAACCAATTTTTATTTTTTGATAATTTATACAAGTAATTTTTGGTTTATTATTAGTATTATTTTTTATTCCGTAATACCACCACAATACCACACTAGACTGACTTATTGATTACCAAACAGAGTAACATTGTTTTGGAGTTAAACATATTTTATAGTATTATCAAATACTTAGTTGCTTTAAACAACAAGCAAAAGAATAAACTACAATAGCAATTTGAAGACAACAAGTAAAAAATACAGAAATGATGACAAGAATATTTAAATATTATTTCTGAATTTTTTTTCATGGTCAATAAGAATTTGAAAAGTTGAAGTTCAAATTTGAAAAATATAGTTTTAAAATGATGAGTAAGTTTTACTGTTTTACATCATAATAAATTTATGTCTGTGCTAACTATAAGATTACCCTAATATCCTAATCCAAATATATACACATAATTAGGTTTACTATTTTATATTATTAACTAGTTAACTATAACTATAATTTGTTTATAATTTTATATTATTAACTAGTTAATTATAAGATTATTATTTTATATCAGAAGTAACATCTCCATAATTTCTGATTTATATTGTCTCAATAGTGAAAATTCTTCAATAGTTGTTTTCTGGTCTTGTATCAAACACACAAATGGGCCTATACTTGTTATAAAAAGAGCTTTAGAATAGTTTGAAAATTCTAACATAAACGTGTTAATCATGTTAGTCCGTTTTTGGCCCATTTATTTTCGTGTTAAACGTGTCGACCCAATTTCGACCCAATTATTAAACGTGCGGTCCAAACCCATTTATTACGTGTCGTTCTCGTGTCGTGTCACCGTGTCGTGTCCGGAATTGGCGGCCCTAGCTAAAACAAGGGGAATGCTTTGCAAAATTTAAACATAAAGTATGCAATTAATTAAGAACGACAGGAAATGTTAAGAGAACATAAGCGTCTAGAAAACGACAATGACGAGAACACGATCTGACAACTACAATAACCAAGATAAAGAGAAACTACAAAACAACAATGATAAAACGACATCAATTGAAAGGGACAACATGTCACATGTAATACAAAAAACGAGATAAAAGACAGCAAAGCTAGACAACGTTGATAACCTGAAAAATGAAAGAAACTCAACTGAAAAAAAAAAAAAAAAAAAAAAAAAAAAAAAAACGACAGAGCATCGAGAAACGACAGACACTAAAAACGACAATGAAATACTAAAAAATGACATCAACAACAAAAAAGAAAAGGACAAATATAAAAAAGACATTGATTCACGCTAGCAACATCAGAACCCCAGAGGCACAACACAATGCATTCATGTGTTTTGGAACTTCAATATCATACAACATAAATCAGAAAACGACATCAGTTTCTTTCCTACGACTAAAAGCAAGAAGTTCATTTTATATTTATGTTATAAAGGTAAAATAACTTCTTTTTTGATTTTTTTTTTCCAAAAAATAACTAAATTTGTTAGTTATTTGTCTCCCACGACTCCCTTGTGTAACTTGTGTTCACCTGCCAAAGAGTACATAATTTGTTAGTTCTTCAACAAGTGCCTTTCACTATCTCCTTGTATGCAAGCAAAAATTTTGAGAAAAGAAAAAGGCTAACAAATTAATCTCCTACTAATTAGTAATTAGAATATTAAACATTTATTAAAGACCTTAAACTAGTTTTCCCAAGAAGACCAACCTCCTCCTATTTTTGGCTCCCCATTGCTTGAGGACAAATGTGATTCCCTCTGCTATACTGGCTCTCCTGTTTTTGTCGAAATTCCAAAGCTCCTGCACTATATAACAACCGCTCGGACTGTACTCGTTGATCTCGGTTATGGCGGTTACAACTGCTTTGTACACTTCCTGTCCCAATTCCATCTCCATTTCTTTCAATTTCGCATCGCCCTCCTCGATCACTTTCTGACGAATCAGCAATAACACGCAAGTAAAATGGCATCGAAAAATTCGATAATTAAAACGAAAGAAAACACAAGCAGCCACTGCGTTAAAAAGGAGGCAAACCTTGGTTTCCCCTCGAACATTGATAACTTTAAATGGATGCCAATTTGGATCCATAACATGGTCCCGCCACAAAGAGCACAGCTTTAAAGCTCGAATATTCGCTTCTTCCTCGTCGTACTTTTTCTTTGTTTCTTCGAGCAACGGGCCACTGTCGAGCTCTCCCATTCTCTTAACACGGATGTGAGCTTCACTCGATACATTTGTCAAGCTCTATAATTTAAAAGAATTCAGATGGTTTTAAGATCATCAACTAAATTGATAAATAAAACCAATGTTTTATAAACCATTTTGGTGTAGAACTCATCTAAAAGCTAGCTCAAGGGCAGATGATTGGACATATAAACACCATAACAATCTAGTAACTTTTCGATTTGAGACAAATTCAAGTCCTAACCACTTAAAACAGAAATAAGAAAGAAGAAGAAGAAAGGAAACTCACTTTGATCAATACTTTACGACCTTCTTGCAGCTCGTCGTTGATGCTGCGCTCTTTGATCATTAGAGCTTGGTTCAAGTCTTCTAAGTCTTCGAGGTCTCTTTCCTTTTCCGCCAACTGATCTTCTACGTTATCGTCTGCACCTCCAATGTGTCTCATGACATTGACTTTCCCTCTTAGCTGCTCAACTTCCAATTCAAGCGCTTGCTTTGCTGCCAGTTTTTCTTCAAGTTCGATGTTTTTCCTCTGGAGGTCCTCCTTTTGCCTCTGGAAGAAAAATTTTGGATTGACTTGAGATGCTTATCACGAATTTTTTGGTTCTTATTTAAGCACTCAAAAGAGCGAAACAAACCTGATGGTCCTCGACCAGTCTCAGCACGATTTCTTCCGCCTTTTGTTGCTCCAGGGCAGCTAACTGAAGAGAACTGTTTCTTGTTTTGTACTAGAATAATGAACAAAAATCATGGCATTGTCAAATGAAGAGATCATGAAGAGTATCTAAAGTCGACCGAAAGTAAAAAGACCACGAAGTACAAAAAAGGAGAACCTTTTCAATCTCCTCATAGAGATTTTTTCTTTCATTCTCGTTCTCTTCCTCGCGCTTCTCCAGTTCTTTCCTGCGCAATTCTAGCTTCTTTTTCTCGGATTCCAGATCGGACTTAAGTTGTTCATGTTCCTTCAAAATTCTCCGAATGTGGTCCCGTGCTTTCATCTGAATCTTTCGAATCTCTTGAGAAAGAAAATTAATGACAGAAAAAATCAAGTCAAATCTACTCTTCACTGTTCTAAATCAGGAACTTTTAAGGACAAATTATCAACAAAAGTATAATCACCTTCACTATAAGCTTGGTGAAGCTTGTCTTTCTCTTCCATTAAATTTCGAAATGACATCGAAATAGCACTATTCTTCAGCTCCATTTCTTTCAACCGTTCATTCTTCTCGTCGATCATGCTAGTAACATTCGAAATAAGAACACCGTACCCTGCATCATTTCTTCATCCTCCTTAATTTCAGAATTGTTTTAAGGTTACAATCTCCCTTAAGCGCTGCCCGACTTTGTTATCCAAATAGTAATCATCTTCCCGTGCAATCCAAGCGTAAAGACCAGATTCTCGGCGAGTACTACTCCTCTCATACCATGTCTTTTTCCCATGATGATCAGCCTCATATGCTCTCTCGAACGACATAGCATCGTGATAGCCTAGCAAATAATCTCGGTTGAATTTCACAAGAGCACTTCCTAAGTGACCTCTATGATTCCACACATCCTCTACTTGCACCGGATTAAACCCTTTTTGAATCAACTCATTCCTTAGCTCGGATTTACTAATTTTTCCAACAAATTGGCCATTTTTCTCTAGTGTAGTTGGAATGTTAACCACAATCCTGATCCATGGCCACACAAACTTCTCATCATGGTACGAGTTAACGGGGAGATCATCGCCTACACCCCGACGTTTCGATGGACCATTTGGTCCGTCAGAGAGCATATCACTCTCCAAGTATTTCATGAGAGCCAAATGATTTGCCTTTTCTTTCGCGCTTCTCTCGTCGGAAGGACTTTTTCCCACGCCGGAAGCATGTTGGAGAAGATCTTTATACGGATAGTCTCGTTTTCTCTTGGACGAGCAACAAGGACAAGTAAAATTGTGGTCAGAAATTTTCACTTGGTGATTCCCATTCTTTAGCTTTTTATATGATTTCTTTTCATACTTTTCCATTTCGGTCTCACTTATATCTGTGTCCTCTTCTGATATTGTGTAAATCCAAATCCATTGCGTTTTGCTTTCAAGAAGAAGTTGAGACCTAAAAATTGAAATGTTGCAAAAAACTATATATTACAGATTTTGCTAGGAAAATTTGTGCTCTAAAGATGATGATAAAAAAAAATATGGACGTGCTTAAAACGTATACTTTTGGCATGAGCTGCAGACTTGGACCACAAGAAATAAACCGTGGGACCCACGGATGTTTATTTTATTTTTACTTTTTTTAAAGCAGTACTGTTAAAGATACGGACATATGTTATTTGTCGCGTGCAGAATAATGTAAATTTTGAAATATATTAGCCAAAAACAAATATGGATTATGGATTTTATTTCGTTTATCTGATTGTTTAAAGTATTTTGAGGTAATAGTTATTTCATTTCGACTTAAAATAACAAAATTAGAAGCTTTTAGGGTTCGTTTGGTGAAACGGTTTGAGTTGAAATTTTTAAATTTAAGTTGATTAACTTTTTAAAATTAGTTATAATTTTTATTGACTTTTTAGAAAAAAATAAAAACTGAAATGAAAAATACAGTTTAATTTGAGTTGAACCATTTAATCAAATAACCACTTAATGTTTGAATTTTTTAAAAATATAATAAAAAAAAAAGATGTAGATTTGAAATAAGATGGTGAAACAAATGGTTTTAATAGTGAAACAAATGGTTTCTTTAAAAAAAAAATGAACAAAATTTCAATTCTAATAGTTGTACAAATGGTTTGCTACGATAATCCTCAAACTTTTTATGAGGTACCGATTGGTCCTTAATTTTTTTTTTTTTTTTCCCAATCAAAAGGTCCTGAACGCTTAAAAGGGGTGCAAATGAGGGATAAGCCCAACTGCCATTAATTAATAAATGGAAAACAACAATAAATGATAGTTGTTATGTTCAATATCTAAACTAACCTTGAAAAAAAAAAATTTAAATAAAAGGATAAGGTTGCAGTGGAGCTCATTTTATATACCTTATCAGTAGAGTCTATTTTTAAACCGTTAAAATATAATCAAACGGCTGATATATTGCTTGTATATGATAGTTATAATGCTCCTTATCTCATACTAGTATAAATAAAAAAATTTAAAAATAATATATATAAAAAAGTAAATTAAAAAAAAACATCCATTCCCTCCCGGTCGCTGGCGATGCTCCCTGGTTGACGAGCCAGTCCCCCCCCCCCCCCAATGCTGATGCCGACTAACCCAGTCCTCCTCTGCCACGAGCTCAATCCCCCTTGCCCCTCCTCCCAATGCCGACAAGCCAATCCCCCCTCCGAAGCCAGATTTGGTCGGCTTTTGGGGGGGGGGGGGGGAGGTGGGGTGTCGTTTGAGGGGCCACTGGTAGACGGTAGCAAGACCTATTTTTAAATTTTTTTTTGAATTTTGAATTTTTATTTATTTTTAGTAGATAATATTATGGTTAAGGTATATTATAATTATTATACACAAATAATATCTCAACCGTTCAATTATATCGGGATGGTTTAAAAATGAGTTCTACTGCTAAGGTGTATAAATGAGAATTTATCACATTAAATAAAAAACAAAACCAAAAAACAAAATCATTCTCTCTCTTTCCACTTCTCTCTCTGCATTTAGGTTGGTCGATTAAACCATGATTTCTCTCTCTCTCTCTCTTTTAGGTCCGAAACTTACAACACTCTCTTCTCTCTTCATCTGAAAGTTTCTTTTCCGTTTTTCATTATTCCCTTCAAGGACACAAGAACTCAACCCAATCACCACCCACCACTACCAGGAAAAAAAAAAAAAAACCAAAAAAACCATTCTCTCGTAAAAATTCAAGACAATTCACCAAAATATAGAAGGCACTGACAATTCGAAAACGACATAAAAAAATAAACGGGTAGGGAAAAAACAACGGCAACTTGGAAACGACATCCTTTAGATGGCACCTTAAAAACGACCTAAATTCATTTTAACATAACAAAAAGCGACATCAGCTTGAACGAAAAGAAGAAAAGATAGTCATACAAAAATATATATATAATATATATTTCGAAATTAGAGGTGGAAATTCAAACGCTACACTTTTGATGGAGTTAGATACGATTTTATTGTTAGATTATATCTATAACACAATAAGACTACATTTTAAAATCTCTTATTAGAGATGACAAACATAAGAAGTTAAAAGCCTAAATCCACATAAACAAAAAAAAATGTTTTCTTTAATTATATTTTTTTATAACTAGCATTGAGATTGTTAAAAAAAAAATCATAACTTTTATGTTATTAATCTTATTAATATTTTAACATTTTAAATTCATATTAAATTATAATATATTTTTTTCAAATGTTTCTATTAACTACAAAAAAATATTTAAATGCCATTAACAGTTTTTAGTGTTTCCCTAGTATTAAAAAATTGAAGTTATAAATTTGTTATTAATTTAAATATAGGATACGATAGTTTCACAATGAAATTTACATTTTGATAATTTCAAAATGTAAGTATGTAACAATTCACATTTTTGTGCCATGTAGGTAAATTCTAATACAAACATGTCAATTTTGGGATGGATTCTAAGTTCGTCAAATAAGATGCTTCTATATAAATGCTATCTTTTAAAGTAGAGCAGTTGTCCCAAAGATGTGGGACCTTGATTAATTAGTTTATGAGTTATGCCAATACAAATCCTGTCAAAATTTTTTTTTTTTTTTAATTAACTTAGTATGGGAGATTCGAACTCTATATCTTATAGTGAAGTCAAGTGTTAAATTGCCGTTAGGCTATGTCTACAACCATCATATCCTATTAATTCTGAGAAAGTTTCCAAATTTCATTTTTTAATGTAAATTGCTCATTTAACTCCTAAACTTTTAAGCATTGTGCAATTTTGATCAATGAATTTTTTTTTGTAACTGGAATGCTTTTAAATTATTAAAATATTACTATAATAGTCATTTCGTTACTTTTTAGATGGAATTTGTTAGTAATTTAGTCAAAAAGTGGTGCTAACTATGGATCCCGTCCAACAAATAACAGAAATGACTACTGTAACAATGTTTTTAATAGTTTATTATCATTTAGCTATAAAAAAGAAAAAAAAAAAACAATAGAGAATGCTTCTAAACTATTAAAATATTGCTCAATAGTCATTTTCGTTAATTTTTAGATGAAATCTATTTGTAATTTGATCAAAACGTGATGCTAACTAATGGATTCAGTCAAAAAATAAACATAAATGACTATTATAAAAACATTTTAATAGTTTAGGAGTATTCCAACTACAAAAAAAAAAAAAAAAAAAAAAAAAATTCAAGGACGAAAGTTGTACAAAATTAAAATTCACGAATTAGCCTAAAAACTTACCCTTTTAAGAAAATAAAAAATAAAAACTAAGTTTCAATCATGCTCTTCAATCTGGACGTTAAATCTCATTTTAGCTCTTGAATGTTAGAAATAGAATCTGTAATTCCATACAAGACCCTTTTTTTTTTTTTTTTTTTTTTCGTGCTAAAACATACAAGCCCTTTGTAACTGTGTCAGTGTTAACATGCAAGTGAGTCAGATTAAAATTGGAACAAGAGTAAAATCAGATTTAGTTTTTCATCCCTGCTAAATATTTTTTTTATTCTACTCCAAAAGTCTTTACGATTGAAATGGATTAGAAATAGTGGGACCATTCGGACCAGGAAACCCTTTTCTCTTCTTTTGTTTTGGTTTTTCTTGCACCAAACAACCTATAATTCTATTTTTCTCTTCAACAGTTCCTCCACTATTCTCTTTCCTTTGATCATCTTCACGCCTACGATGAAACAACGTAAAAATAGAAAGAAAATTTAAAATTAACAACGTGCGTAAATCTTCATTAATGCAAAATTGCTGATTAACATTGAGGATTTCTAACCTCATCTAGTAAAGAAAATACTTCACAAACTGAATTAGGTTTCTTCATAAGAAAAACTTTCATTCAGAAAAAGGAGCCAAAACAAGACCACCAAAGCAACCAAGAATATTCTACTTCTTTGACCCAAAAAAAAAAAAAAAAAAAAAAAAAAAGACACAAAAAAAGTTATCAACTAATACCGAAAGACTTCTTCAAAAAATTAAAATGCCTTGTTCCGTAAGTAATACCTCTAAACTTAAATCCTCCAATTATCTTAACAAATAGCAATCAGCCTTGAGTTTCTTCAGCATAAACGCGATTCCCTCCCCTAAACTAGCTTTTCTGCCTGCTTCAAAATTCCACAGCTCCGAAACGATTTCACGATCATTTGAATATATTCTTTCATCTCAAATTAAGGCTGTTTTAACTGCTTCATACACTTCTTGTCCCAAATCCATTCGTAGGGATTTGAGTTTCTCGTCGCCTTCATCGATAAATTCCTGATGAATAATAATAAAAAAACATTCCATGGTAAATGACAACATCGAATTAACAACGAAAAAAAAAAATAAAGTGCGGAAGGAAAAGCAAACCTTATTTTTCCCTTTCACATTCATAACCTTGAGAGGATACCAGCTTTGGTCCTCAACATGTTCCTGCCACGTAGAACAAAGCTCCAAAGCTCGAACTTCTGCTTCTTCCTCGTCGTGTTTTCTCTTCATTACTTCAAGGATCGGTTTAAGGTCAACCTCTCCGATTCTCTTAACACCGATTTTAGGTTGAATTGATGCATTTTGCAAAGGCTATAGGTAAAATGATTTAGTACTTACTCAAAAGATAGAATAGCAGAATATCAGAAATAAGAACGTTTGCGTCAAACAATGAAATCGTAACAAAACATAGCATGAAGTGTACGGTACGAGATCTTCTAAAAAGCATCTAGAGAGAAAGATAACTACTCAAAGAAACCTACCTTAATCAATAATTTACGAGCATCCAGCAGCTCGACATTGCTGTTTTGCTCCTTTATCGTCGCAGACTGATGGATCTCATCTATCAGTTGAAGGTTCTCACTTTTGACGTTCGTTAGAGCTTCAATATAAAGAAGATCAAGTCCAAGTTTAAGTTTCCACATTCCATTAGCTTCAACTTTTATTAGCTGCTCAGCTTCCAATTCAACGGAGTGCATATTGTCCACGGTCTTTTCGAGTTCAAGTGCTTTCCTCTTAAAATCCTCCTTTTGATCTTCTAGCATTGTTGAGAATTTTTCATCAGCTTTCTGTTTCTTCAAATTAGCAGCTAACTGGAGATAACAAGCTCTCAATGGCTCTGAAAGAGAGAAACACACACACACACACACACAAAAAGAAAAAAAAAAATGTAAAATATTTGTGGAAGACCACATCCGAAGTAGTGATCACATGCAAAAGTTCATGAAGCACAAAACTTCGAGCATTTACGGTCTCAACAGCAAGCCTTTTTCTTTCACTTTCGCTTTCTTCCTTTCGCCTCTTCAACTCTTTCCATTGCGACTTAAGCTCCATTTTTCTGAATTCAAATTCTGACTTGAGTTTCCTCTGGTGATGAAGTTCTCTCAAGATGGTCCCGCTCTCTCGACTGAATCTTCTTAATCTCTTCAAGGACAAACAAAATGGTATGAAATTCAATCCATTATAGCATATTAACAGAAAAATGGATAAAAAAAGAAAATCCCGAATATAATGATTGACCAAAACATAATGGAATAGTTTTTACCTTCATTGTAAGCTTGATAAATCTTATCTCTCTCTTCTTTCAACTTCTTGAGAGAGATTGAAGAAGCACCATACTTGAGCTCCATCTTTTTCAAGTTTTCGTTTTTCACGACGACGATTCTGGTAAGACTAGACGCAAGTTTATCTTTCTTCCTAACTTCGTGATCAGCAATTTCACCGGGTGTTTTAAGGTCTCCAATTATCTCCTGTAAGCGGGCTCCGATTTCGTTTCCCAAATTGTAGTCATCTTCCTTGGCAATCCAAGCATAAAGACCAGACTTTTTATGAACACTATTATTCTCAGCGAACCACTCCTCTTTCCCACGCCGATCTTCCTCATAAGCAGTCTCGAACGACAAAATGTCATAAAGACCGCGCCAACTTTTGTTGAATTTCACAAGGGCAGTTCCTAAATGACCTCGAACACGACCACGAACCTCTTCGACTTGTATACAGTTTATCCCTCTTTTAATGAACTCATCTCTCACCTCGGATTCACTAATTTCTCCAACATATTGCCCGTTATCTTCCGGTCTAGTCGGAATGTTGACCACAATCCCTGTTAGTGGCCAAACAAGCTTGACACAATTTGATATCTCGGAGAGATCATTTTCCAAGAGTTCAACAATTGCCTTTTCTTTTGGACTTCTTTTTCCTGAACCATTTCTCGCCCCGCAAACTTTTCCCCGGCGATCATTTGCACTCTCTAGCCCTTCACACTTGCTCATTTTTGTTTCACAGCTTATATCTGAATGTTTGGAACTCGTACTTAACTTACTTAGATGGTCCTTACCTGAGAACTGAAATAGATATATATATATATATATATATATGTGTGTGTGTGTGTGTGTGTGAAATTAATATCAGTTTTTTCATGTGTAACGTACTTGAGAAGTCAAAGTTAGCTGCTTAACAATACATAAATGACAAGGAAAAACAACAGAATATATGGCAACTAACAAAAACAAAAATGAAACAAATAAACATTAGATTAGATTAGACTGACCCAATAGGAGAGTACTTTGTAGATTCTGAAACCAAAATACAAGCTCTATTGGTCTCTTTTTTTTTTTTTTTGCTCAAACGAGTTCACCAAAGGGCTCTATTGAAATGGTCCCGTTCACAAAACTGACTTTTTCTTGGGGGATTCCAACAGACATTTTTCTTTTCTCATTTTTTTTCCTTCCTTGAAACTATTTGACTTCCCAAGATTCTTTGGCTTTTTTCGTGCTTGTAATGATTAATGAAAGTGCAGGACAGAATTCTAAAGGTCTCATTTCGTAACTATTAACTGTTCTTTCTTTTTCAACAACGTGGATTTATTCTATTTCTTAAAATTCTCTCTCTCTCTCTTCCCCCCTCTCTCTTTTTGAGAGGCCTTTTCTTTTCTCTTTGGAATAACAAAAGCTTTTTAATCCTTCCATAAAAAAGGGGGATCGAATTTTTACGTGTTTCTATATGCATGAATTACACCATGCATTTATGTATCAAATTTGTACCTTCTGATTTAATCAAAAAAACAAATTATACATCAAGGGAGTGATTTTGATTTTTTTTTTCCTCCAAAAATGATAAAAGTACCCCTCTACAAATAATAATGCTAATAATAATAATAGTAACAAAATAGGTGTTTTATTTTATTTTATTTTTTTGGTTCTAATTATTTTGCTTTCTCTGAAGGATATTTTGAGAAATTCCATTGTCTATATGTATAACGTTAACTGTGATAAGGTGTGGCTATTCAAATGAAGAAACCGATAATACTTGATATACTTTCTAAACAAACACAAATATGAGATATAAAAGAAAATACAAAATAGAAACCAAAATTTTCCTACTTCAAAAAAAAAAAAAAAATTCTCAGAAAAAAAAAAAAAAACACGACAACACACAAACCACATTAGAACTGCAAAACAATAGAAGATTAAAAAACAATGACTTGTTAGAACGGTGACAATTTAAGAGCGACATTGACAAATTGAACAGACTTCAAGACTATACCTCTTTCTAACGAACCAAATAATCAGTAACTTTTCTACGTAGGTGTTTTATAATGGTTGGTCTTTAGAAACAGATTGTATAAATCAGAACTTCAGGGTGTGAAATTGTGACGGGTAAAGATTCTACAATTTGGAGCTTCCAAAAGGCAAGCTAATTACAGAAATGACAACTCAAAAGAAATTGCACGATAATGGTGCTGCCTAAGAACAGTCAGCATAGTAAACCCCGAACGGAACAACATTTAGTGGCACAGATCAACAGAAACTGCTGTATCCTCTAAATACACAAACACGAATTAAAAGTGTTGAAGTTTACTCCAAAAAGAAAGTTTAATAACAGACCAATCTTAGCCTTGAATCAGAATCCTCCATCCAAAATGAACCAAAAAAGCCTGTCACTTTCGAGTCTTGTTACGATAACAGTCTGCAAAAGTAGTGCATTATACATACAATAAGATTACTCATTTTATTGGTGTTCTTCAATTGCATTTTTCACATAAACAAAGATAACTAACAACGATTTAAAAGAATACTAACCTGGTGCGTTTCCTTTGTTCCCGTTGGTTAAGAATGAATGCGATTCCCTCTTTCAAGGTAGCTTTCCTGCCTTCTTGAAAATTCCAAAGCTCCAGTACTGGGTAACGGCCGTTTGGATTATACTCGTTCATCTCAGTTAAGGCTCTGGTTACAGCGTCGTGTACCTTTTCACCCATTTCCTTCTTCAATGCTATTAATTTCTTATCACCATCATTGACAACTTCCTGCATCAGAGATCAGAGTAAATACCAAAAGTAGACTTGAAAAAAAAAAAAAAAAGTATAATTGAAGCTTAACAAACTGAAAAGGTTCTAGTAGAGTGTCGGAATGAAAATTGCTTGTAAAGTCTCGGTCATTGGTTTCTACAACGCTGGTTATGCCCGTAAAAATTATTTGCTTGCACGTCTATTTGTAAATGAACATTAGTCTCCACTCTCTTCTTAGACTTGTCTCCATGATTATATCATGGAATTAAATTAATGACACATAAAAGAGCGCAAAAAATGTAAAGCAACAAGGAATAGCAGTACCAAATAATCCTTCAAAAATAAAGTTCAATTGAAACATACCACAGATTTTCCCTCAACTTCGATAACTTTAAAAGGTTTCCAGCCTCGATCCCTAACACGTTCACTCCACATTGCACACAGATTCAAGGCATTGTGTAGAGCATCTTCCTTCTTAGAGTTTCTCTTAACTGCTGCGTAGAATGGCTTACAGTCGACTTCTCCCATTCTCTTGACACCAATCGGATTAGAACCCAATTCTTTCAGACCCTATTATTAAGTCATAAAATCAAAACGAATTTATCAAAACCAAATTCGATTATTCTAATCTTCACAATAATGATTTTTATCATCAACTTCATGGATCAACCGTTTTGTTGAAGTATACTATAATGCATATATTATTAAAAAGAAGGCATCAATAAGAAAACATCCAATCACATTTCTATTTAACGTACATCAATCAAAAGTTCTCGAGCTTGCAAATCTCATCATCTTTCTCTCCCTCCTTGGCTATCAGAGTTTCATCCAAAGCTTCCGTATCTTCATATTCTCCAACTTTCTCTTCATCACTCAACAGTTTGAGCATTGCCTCCATCTTTTCATCAGCAATTATAAGTACAAGAAGACATAAAAAGTTATAACTATAATGAATTCAGATAGCAAGAGGAAGTTAAAATAGCCATGAACCAACCATAAAACCAGACAAGAATCAGTAAGACTAAAGGACTAAACATTTCTGCAAACAAATTAACTTATGAACTTACAATAATCTCTTCCTTATCTCGGCTCCAAATCACACGATAGTTAAATCAATTGGGAAGCTAATGAGAAAGAAAGCTTACTTTCTTCCTCTCACCGAGTAACCTCCTCATCTCATTCTCATTTTGACTACCTTTCATCTTCCCAACTTCATCCGTCCGCTGCTGAAGCTTCAAATGTTGTTGCTCGATGATTTCCCGTGCCTTCTTCAGCGCTGATTAAAACGTTAATGCAAAAATCAAGCACAAATAAAAAATTGTATCCTCGGAGTCGTGCGAAACAATACAAGAAAGTAGATGCCCCCTTTCATAAACAATATCTAGGCTTCACTCAATAACACTTCATCATTTGTTGTTTGTTAGGAAAAGCAAATACAATAACGGCGATTCTCGTAAGTTACACATCAAGAAAATCATCACCCTTCTTTTCACTTATAGAGGCAAAACAAAAACAAGAAACATACCAAATTGAAACATTTTGTCAAAATCATAACATGTAGTTTATACACACATTAGATTTGAGACAAAAACTCTACAATGCCAACGCCATAACCAAATCTTGAGGAAACAAATACTTGAACTTGGAAGGAGCAAAATTTAACCAAAAAGTTGGAAACTTTAGGTCAAATGAGTTACATTTGGCAATTCTTCTTCATAAATCCTAAATCATTAAAACCTAAAAATTAGAGTTTATCTTAAATTACCTTCGTAAAGTTCTTCATAAACTCCAGAATTCTCCTCAGAAGGGTGACTTTCTCGCTCTCGCTTGTTTCTCGCCATTTAAACCTGAAAGCATGAGTTCGATTAAAGTAGGTGTGTGTGTGTGGATACACATACACATACATTAACATATAATATATATATATATATATATATATATATGTCCAAGCTCGAATATTCCATTGAAAAAAAAAAGGCACATTTGGAAGAAAAATATCAAAATCGACGGAAACAGGGTATGGGTTTCCATTGGCATGAAATGCAAAATAAGTAAATATAAATTAAAAGTAGAAAAAAATATATTTTTTCAAATCCATGAAAACAAAATAGTTTAAAAATAACAGAGAGAAAATCAGAAATAGAAGAGACGTACAGAAGAGAAGAGAAGAGAGAAAAAGCAAATAGAAAGCAGAGGAGAAACCCACGCTAGTCGTGTGTGTGTTATGCGTAGAAAGAAAACCAACCACTTTCCCGCCAAAAAACAGGAACACGTGTCCCAAATCTATTGGTGATGACTCTTCACCTGCTTTTTTTTTTTTTAGTGAAATTTCTTTTAATGCATTGATTTGCTTGTTTTTGCTCGAAATCTAATATGATTTGGTTTTTCCTCAAATGAAAAATGGCCAAAATGGAACGGGGAAGGTCAACGATTCGTTTCGTTGACTTTCAGAGAAACGAAGGTGCGCTGGCTTTTTACTAGAACGGGCCTTGACCATCCAATGAACGTGAACTTTTTTTTTAAATTATTTAAATAGCCACATTTTTCTCGTCTATTTACTGACATCACATGAATTCTTCATGATTAATTAAGTGACATAAATTTAGTTAGTTTTAATTTAATTTTATATCATATTAATATAATGTTAATTTTTTATGTTATGTTGGAGTAATGGTCTTTGAATTTGTATTATTCAGGCGATTTTTTTTAAGCACATGAATGACACAAATTTAATAATCATTGTACCAATATGTTACAAAAAATTAATACTAAATCAATATGACACAAAATTAAATTACAGAGAAAGCACTTAAATGACATAAATTTAGAGACCATTGCACCAACATAATATAAAAATTTAGCACTAGACTAATATAATACAAAATTAAACTAAAGCTAACTAAAATTTATGTCATGTTGATTAAGAATGGAGAATTTGTATCATATTAGTCAATATATTAAAAAAATGATAGTTATTTAGGTAATTTTCTCTTAAAATATTAAAAATAACTAAAATTTATGTCATATTGGTTAAGATTGAAGAATTTATGTCATGCTGATCAACAAATGAAAAAAGTGATTATTTAGGTAATTTTTTCTTTTTTTTGTTCCTCAAGAAAATTACCTAAATAACCACCATTTTTTTTTCATCTATTGACCAGCATGACACAAATTCCCTATTCTTGACTAACATGACATAAATTTTAGTTAACTTTAGATTAGTTTTGGGTCATATTGGTCTAGTATCAAAATTTTTTTTATGTCATCTTTGTGTGATAGTCTCTAAATTTGTGTCATTCAGGTGCTTTTCCCAAATTTTTCAACGTTACGTAGGGCCCGTTAGCTTTTGTTTTTACTTCTAGTTAAAGAAGAGAAGTAAAAACTGTGGCTTATCAGTAAGTGTTTGGAACCAAGGAGTTTTGAGATCAAAATGATATTTAAAGTTTTATAATAAGTAAGAAAATTGTTAAAATCAAGTTTGTAATGTTTAATTTAAATTTTGCTACAAGTTTTAAAATTTATTTAGAATAGCTTTTACCAGAGGTCATATTTTATAGCTTTGATAGGAAGCACTTTTGGAGACTAAAAGCTCTCCTTACAAATTATCCAAATATTTTCAGAAACTATTTTTGGATATAGAAAACCAAAAGCAGCTTTTAACAAGCTCAGTCAAACAAGATTTTTTGGGAACTTTTGAAAAATGTCATAAATTGAAGTCTTGGATTGATTTCTATCATAAGAAAAAACAAAAACTCTTGAAAAACTATCATGAAAGAGTTGTCATAAATGTCATAAATTTCATTTTTCATTTTTCATTTTCATAAAAAAGTTTAAAATGGGTTAAAAAAATTTAATTTCAACTAATAAACCAAACGGATATGATAAAGAGTTAGAATATGTTATTAATATATTATTTTTTTCCCATAGATAAAGTTAAAGAACATTACTTATGTTGCTCATCGTTTGACGTGGCATCCTACTTTCAATTTTGAAACTCGTGGCGCTAATCTGTGTTCTCCTTCTTCTTTATTTTCCCTTTCTTCCCCACGCTTCAACTTTATATATGGAAAACAAAACTGATGAAATCAAATCTACAGAATATTTGTTATGGTGATATTGCTTTTTAAAAATTTTTTGCTGGGGATATTATGAGATATAATCTAAAGCCCTAATTTTTATAGGTTCTTATCACGTCAAAATTTTTTTTTTCCATTAATATTAATAAAATTTTCATTTTCATTTCTCTGGATATTTTTCTGCCTTTACTGTCATCATTACTCTTAATTATCTCCTCTGAACGCAACTCGTGATAAAAATGTTTTTGTTATCTGACAACTTTGGGATTTTTTTTTTCAGCATACAATAAACTTTGGGAAATTTTTTCTCTTTAAGAAGAAAGAGAAAATTACGATCTGAAGAGAGCACAACAATCTCATTGGCATCAGAAAAAAAAAAAAAAATGGTAGTGGAGGTGATCGCTTTTCATATCTAGACAAGATCTAGAAATATGATCAAACCTAGATAATTTATATCAAACAAACCTAAACAAACAGAAAGAGGCTGAGGAAAGGAGAGATGAAGATGAGCTTGGAGGCAGAAAAAAGATATAGGTCATATTTAAGGAGACTTTTGAAAATAGAGTTTGAATGTTGATTTAAAACTATATGTTTGGTTAAAGTATAAATTAGTTGCAAAGTATTTCTTTCCTGTCATTCCAAAGAATCAATTGATCATTATCTAAATAAAAAATGCTGATTAAAATTTAAGTTGCATTTTCTTTTTAATTTTTGTGAAATATTAATGCAAATTGGAGTGTGAAGTCCAACGACAAAAATCCGCTGCCAACTCAAACATTCAATAGTCATGTCGGAAAACAGGTGGTCGTAATTTCGCTTTATTCAACAAAAAACTAATAATTTTATTCTCTTTTTATTAACTTTACAGTTGGAGCCTAATAATCAACTAAGTGGACAAGAATATTTGGAGTCATATGTCAATTTATTGTGTACTTTTTTAGTATTGGAATTGATGTCCATCGGTGTCAAATTTTATGTTATTAGAGGTTTTATGTGTGAGTTGGTAATTGTATTATCTTTCATATTTGAATTTAAAATCCATTTAAAAAAAAAAAAAAGTAAGTGGACAATAATTCTTACAAAACGCAAAACGATAAAAAGAAAAAGGGAAAAGGAAAAGGAAAAAGAGGCATCAACCGTTAAACGGCCAAATAAAGACCTAGGTAAAAGAACTCTACTTGGTTATCCTCTTCAATTCTCTTTAACTCGTTTGCCCAATCTTCTCAACCAAATTTCAGTCACGACTCTTTCTTGCTCCTCCGGGAAGGAAATCACAAATTGCACAAGCCACGTCACCCAGCCAACGGTAAAATTAAGAAGAAAACTTGTGTTTGTAGTTTAGTTTGTCGTACAACTCGTTTATATTTTTTGTTTGTTTGTTTGTTTTTTTTGTTTTGTTTTTTTGTTTTTTCTGTTTCTGTTTTGTTTTGTTTTTGTTGTTTTTGTTTTTGTTTTGTTTTGTTTTTTGTTTTTGTTTTTTTTTCGGTGCTTGAAACTGGTATAACTCGGTTAGTTTTGTATCTTAATCCCCTGTAATACCTAGATTTTCCGATGTTACTATTTCCTTTCAAAGGAATTAAAAGTATACCATCGAGGTATTATTTAAAGAGAAGCTCGGTTAAGAGTTCTCTTACATTTTATGAGTTTTTAAGATTAATAAAACTCAAAAATGGACTATGTAGATTAGAAACGGACCTTTTGAGTAAAAAGGGACGAAAAGTATATGATTTTATGAAAGTCAAACTTTGATAAAAAAAAGTCGACTTTGACCAAGAAAGTCAAAGTTTGACCAAGAACGGTCAAAGGAGTGACTTTGTAGTATTTTAAAATAAAGTATATTGCGAAAACCGTCTTTACGGTTAAGATAGCATGAATAGGCTTTGAAAACTAGCTTAGAAAATCAAGCACACCTAGTGGGAACTAAAGACCAAAAGGGCTCGGAAAAATAAGAAAAAGTTTTTACAGTCCATTTTTACGCAGATAAATTTTGGACTGTAGTCGAGTAAAACAGTACTGAATTGTACTGTGTATTAGTGAACACAGTATTAGATTTATCTGTGTTAGCTTAAAATGGGTTTGCTTTTCAAAAAGTAGCCAAACAAGCCCTTAGGATGATATCATATTTATGACATCATCCTTATTTGGAATTATGACATCATAATTCCATGAACCAAGCCTTGAATGACAAGTGTCTTGTTCTAGAACAATTTTTGGCTTGATCACCAAGTATGTGGCCGGCCACCTCATCTCCCTTTTGTGCAAATTTTTGCTTCTTTAGGGACTTTTTTAGCAATTTAGCAAAGTTTCTCAACCTCTATAAATAGGGGTGGTTGCTATTCATTTTATTCAAAAATTTGGGGAGGTTCTTGCCATTTTTCTTCTTGAAAATCAGCAGCCAAGGAAGAGAGAAAGAGGAGAGAAAAATCAAAATTTCCAAAGGGGTTTTGGTTAGGGAATGTTCGGATTTTGAGTAGAAAGCCAAGAAAAAAAGTTTGGAAAATTTTTAGAGACCCATTGGCCTAGTGGCCGGTTGTGGGAGAAAAGGAAAGGAAGAGAAAAATTTGAGGTAGAAAGCCTTGGTAGTGTGGCCGGATTTGTGGTGAACCAACCAAGTGACCAAAAGAATTTTTGGTGCCTCTAGGTGAGTGGTGAGGCCGGTTGTGTTGACCTAGGGGGAAGGAGAAATTTTTGGTACCCAAACCCTAGCCTTGAGCCAAGGTATTTTCTTTAGCTCTAACCTTTTTCAATTGAGCTTTCAATTTGGAATTTTTTGTATTTCAAGTTGAAATTTGTAAGAGCATAAGTTCAATTTAAATTCCATGCTCTAGATTAGTTAGGTAATGCTTGATTTAGAGTTTAAGGGTGGTTGGTTCAATTATGTTAATTGTTTCTTGATTATGTTTGTTGATTGATAGGTTGCATGCTAGATGATGAATGAATGGTATGTCCCCTGATTTTGAACAAATCAACCCTAGACAGTTCATGTTAGGTTGCTAGTTTAAGTTTGAATGTTTTGGTGTATGTATGAATGTGATGCAAAGATAGAACCATGCAACCCTAGATTAGGAGATTCGGTTTAGGGCTGCATGGACACGTTGGGTTAGCATGATTGAATATGTGGGACGTTAGAAACGCTGCATGTTTGCTGTGTAAGCTCCCGAAGTGGTCGGTCGAGTTAGAATCCGCGAAATAGGACGTAAACCGGACTTAACAACCGAAACTGCCAATTCGGATTCCAAACTGGCCAGTTTCAGAAAAAGTGAAATTTGAGGCCTTTAGAGGCAGAACTGGGTAAAACTTAAAACATGAAATTGTTCAGAAGGGTTCTTCCTAGGGGACAGAGTGGGCAGAATCCCAAAATGAGACTCCAATGGTCTCTGTTTTTACAAAAACCCGTGGCTGGTCTGCCCAGACCTAGATTACAGGATCAGCCAGTTTCAAACAAAAACTGACGCAAATATAAGCAGAACTGGATTTTTCTCAAAACATGAAAGTTTTAGGATTTTTCGAGAGCTAGAACTTTCGTGAAGACAACTTTTTCAAAATCGGAATTCATTTTTAAACTGACACGATTTTATAAAGACTGTGCAGGGAATAGGAAATTCCTGCACAGGATTTTCTAAAAACAGTACAGAAAAATTGTATCTTTTCCAAAACCACTGTTTTGACTAGGGAAACTGTTTCAAAGGCAGTTTCCAGTCCTAAATGATTTTATAAAAACCTATTTTAAGGATATGAATTTTTATGAGTTAAGTAAACGATTTTTGAAGTTAAAATTACCCAAGTTTCCAAAGAAATGGAAAATGGATTTTTAAACCAAATTGGGTAAGCAAAATGATTACGGGTAATAACCGGATGTAATATCCGAGTTACTAGGCCAAAGCCTAAAGCTCAAGATTAACCCATATAGGGTTAACTTTAGTTAATTAAGAGTTCAACTATTATTAATCTTAAGGGTTAATCAAGATAACCCTAAAGGATACCAAGAGTAATAAATTGGGCTAAGATATAGGGTTAATTAAGGAAACCCAATAATTATGATAAGGCCCAAGGTTAGGAAAGTAATCGAACCCTGACAGTATGTATAGGGTTTAGCACATGAGGTTATCCAACGTAACCTCTTAAAAAATTAATTCATATTGGGTTCTATTAATAATAAGGTTACTATCTATAACCCAGTAAGACATCTAGTATCAGGGACATACAATTAGGATTATGTAAGCATGTTGATTAGAGTATCAACATTCTGCAACACTAACTAAGAACCTCACCTATGTCCTTTAAGGAGCAGGAGAGAACCTGCAGCTGTACTCAGAGAAGAAGCAGCATAACGCAGGACATAGCAAGAGAGGTAAGTACAACCACCGCCTACAGCATAGGCTTTGTTGTGGTACTTGCCCAAGTATGTTAGATGTATGCTAGGGATGTATGTTATGCGGTTGTTGATGCTATGCTATGTTGTTATTGATGCTATGTTATGTTGTTGTTGCTGCTATGTTATATTGTTAGTGCTAAGTAATGTTATTGTTGTTATGTTATGTTATTGATGTGCTATGCAATACGTCATATATTGTATGCTAGGTTATGTAGTATGATAAGTTAAGGTATATTTATGATGAATATTATGTTATGATTACATGAATCATGGAAGTATGAGAGCACGAAGCATGTTCACAAAATCTTATAAAATAAGATCAAGTATGACATGATAAGATGAAAGGAAAGTAAGATGGCGAGCAAGTCGCCTGTGTTGTACCGACCCGAGTAAGGTCGGGTTGGACTATGGTTTGAGTTGGAAATGGTTTGGCCGCCCCAACCACTCCATAGTCGCGCGCCTGGTACATACACACAAGTAAGGGGCCCATAAGTAAGATAAGAAATGAAAGTAAGTTAAGCATGAATTGAGCATAAAATAAACATAAATGGACCATGCATTATGATGTATGTTATGCTATGAAAAGGAAGTCATGATATGATGATGTATGTTATGCTATGATAAATGAAGACATGATATGTACGATATGTTATGGTAAGTTAAGTTAGTATGTGAAAGATTAGATCATGTTTGTTTATGTCGCGGTATAGGAGGTTGTACTTGCTGAGCGAAAGCTCACTGTCTTACGTTTATGCTGTAGGTAAGCAACCGTCAGCAATGGTTGATGCAAGATGGAAAGGCATGGCAGGGCAAACTGTGAAATGTGGGAAATGTAGCCGCTACGCGTTTTGTCCTTTAAGTAATTATGTTATGGTAAATATTTTGATAAAGACACTTTTATATGTTGCACTCGTATGCCATATAAAAAAAAAAAAAAATTTTCCGCTGTGTTTCATAAGTATGTAAGTATGTACGAGAAGATAAGTATGTATGTATGGTAACGGCCTGTGCTAGGCGGGTCGTTACATCCCCCATATTTTTTTTGAAATTATTTTTTATTTTTTTTTTTATTTTTTAATCATAGTTTGCAAATGAAAATCTTTTGCCATCACTAGTTAACTGCGCGCGCATTAGTAATTGGAGTGCCAAAACTTGTCCAAACCAAAACTACGCTGTAAAAGTTGTACCGGTCTGAATTCTCATGTCGACTACTGATGTTTCTAGTACTCAAATTTATTCTTTCATATATATTTTTTTCTTTCTTAATTTGTTTCTGACAAATACTTGGGTTACTTTTTTTGTCATTCTCTATGTCACTTTCTTACTTCTCTTTTTCGACAAAGAGGATGACAAATAGTTTTTTTTTGCATATAGTTGCACCTTAAACTTAATATATAGTTGTAATTTATACTCTGAATTTTTATCTTTAATAATTTGTATCTTGCACTTGCAAATCTATAGTAATTTATCATTCATTAATAATAATGTTGATTCTTTTTAATGAAAATTAACACTTGACTTGTACATATATCTTTGTTAAGAGCAAAAAAGATCATTTTTAATTAATGTTAACCCAAATTTATCTCTAAAAAACAAAGTTAATTTAAAATTTTTATTTCATTAAAACAATAAATTTTGGTTTAAATAGGTAAAAATGATTATTAATTTTATTAATTAACGACTCATATACAAATCACATATTAATTTCCGTTAAAAGAATAAAATTGTTATCAATGAGGTAGTTGCTACAAACTTATAAATTTATGATGCAAATTTCCAAAAATACAAATAGCAAAATATGTAACTTGTATAATAAAACATAAACATGATAGATGGGTACATTTTGTATATTATTTTCAGACCTTCTTTTTTATTTATTTATTTATTTTTTATGTAGAATCAGACTGACAGTCTAAAACCTACCGGATTGATCCAGTCCGAGGGTTTGTACGTATTGTTTTCCTGAATGACCCTAATTGAAATTAGAGAACGGTTAGTGAGCCATGTTAGCCTGCATATGCAAATCTAGGTCTCGAAGTTATTTCTAATTTTAAAATTCTAAAAATTGTTCAGGCTCTTACATGAATAGGGTTATTTTAAAAAAATCACATAATCTATTTTTAGGACCCCCATTTTAAAAAGGGTTAATTTCATTAATAACACCTGTAGAAATTTTATTATTAAAAATAATATTACTTTTTTTTTCCCTTCATTACTAGCACTTAATGTGGGACTCAACAGCATTTAATATATATCAAATTACGAGTATACTCTCATCTCCTACAAGCTCAAATATCCTTCTCCCTCGCATGGCCCAAATTTTTTTTTCAAACCAACATCTACAGTGTTTTAGAGAGAGAAAACTGAAATCTAGAGAGAGAAAGAGTTGCCACCCACCGGAATCTTATATTTTTTTTCACTTTTCCACCTAGCCCCCCACCCATTTTGAAACCCAAATCTTCATATAATAGAGAGAAACTTTCATTTAAAGAGAGAAACTTCCATTTAGAGAGAGAATACTGAAATATAGAGAGAGAAAGAGTTGCCACCTACCGGAATCTTATTTTTTTTCACTTTTCCACCTAGCCCCCACCCATTTTGAAACCTAAATTTCATATAATAGAGAGAAACTTTCATCTAAAGAGAGAAATTTCCATTTAGAGAGAGAAACTTCCATCGAAAGTTTTTTTTTTAATAATGCAACAACTACTCGTAGTGGACAACAAGGGGTACAGGGTCGAGTATTCGCAATGACTACTGAGGAGGCTGATGTAGATCCTTTTGTTGTTACAGGTAATATTTTTATTGATGGAATTATTGCTAGTGTTTTATTTGACTCCGGCTCGACACATTCATTTGTTTCCCCCACATTTGCTATGAAGTTGGGACAAATTCCAGAAAAGTTATCCACAAAGTATAGTGTGTCTATTCCATCTGGTAAAGTGTTGGAATCTGATACGATGTTAAAGTCTTGCTCAATAGAGTTAAAATGGAGGACGATGCTTGCGGATTTGGTTGTATTGGATATTAAAAGTTTTGAAGTGATATTGGGGATGGATTGGTTGTCCAAAAATAGAACAACAATTGATTGTCATAAGAAGATGGTTGTTTTCCAGTTGGCTGATGGGCAACGATTCAAAATTAATGGTGTGAAAACTTCTTCCTCAATTATTTCAGTGATGAAAGCACGAAAGTTGATCGATAAGGGCTATAAAGGTTATTTAGTTTACGTAGTTGATACAACAGTTGAGCAAAGTTTAAAACCGAAAGATGTGCCAGTCGTACGGGAATATCTGGAAGTATTTCCAGAGGACCTTCCAGGGCTGCCACCTAATCGACAGATTGAATTTGTTATTGATTTGGTTCCGGGAACAACACCTATTTCTAAAGTACCATATAGGATGGCACCAACAGAGTTGAAGGAGTTAAAGGTGCAACTTCAGGAATTACTAGATAAGGGCTTCATTCGTCCTAGTTTCTTGTCGTGGGGTGCACCGGTTTTGTTTGTTAAGAAGAAAGATGGAAGTTTCAGACTTTATATTGACTATAGAGAACTGAACAAGGTTACCATGAAAAATAAATATCCTCTGCCACGTATTATTGATTTGTTTGATCAGTTAAGAGGAGCATCGGTATTTTCTAAGATTGACTTACAGTCAGGATATCATCAGTTGAACGTTAAGAAGACTGATATTCAGAAGACAGCTTTCAGAACACGGTATGGCCACTACGAATTTCTCGTTATGCCTTTTGGACTCACTAATGCACCAGCAGCCTTTATGGACTTGATGAATCGAGTCTTTAAAGATTTCCTTGATAAATTTGTCATAGTATTTATCGACGACATCCTGGTATACTCATGCACCCATAAGAAGCATAGTGAGCATTTAAGAACAGTATTACAGATTTTGAAGGATAAGCAGTTGTATGCCAAATTCAAGAAATGTGAGTTTTGGCTAGAGAAGATTGCATTTCTTGGACACATTGTGACAAAGGAAGGGATTTATGTGGATCCGAGCAAAGTTGAGGCAGTTAATACTTGGCCAAGACCTAACACTGTTTCAGAGGTTCGAAGTCTCTTAGGTCTTGCTGGTTACTACAGAAGATTTGTTGAAGGATTTTCCAGAATTGCCATTCCTTTTAACAACTTTGACAAGGAAGAATGTAAAGTTTGAGTGGTCAACAGCTTGTGAGAAGAGTTTCCAAGAATTGAAAAGAAGATTGATATCAGCTCCAGTTCTTACGCTACCTTCTGAAACTGACGGTTTTTCTGTTTACAGTGATGCTTCAAAGAATGGGTTAGGTTGTGTTCTTATGCAAAATGGAAAAGTTATAGCCTACGCTTCTAGGCAGTTGAAGGATTATGAGAAAAATTATCCGACATGATCTTGAATTGGCAGCAGTTGTTTTCGCCCTTAAGATTTGGAGGCATTATCTGTATGGTGGAAAGTGTGAAATATTTACAGATCATAAGAGTTTGTAGTATTTATTCACCCAAAAGGAATTGAATATACGGCAGAGACGATAGCTGGAATTAGTCAAGGATTATGATTGTTCCATCAACTATCATTCGGGTAAAGCAAATGTTGTAGCTGATGCTTTGAGTAGAAAATCTTTGACAAGTCAGTAGCAGATTCAGGCAGATTTATGTAAGTTAGAAGTGGAAGTAATGACAGAAGAAACTCGAGCTAGTTTATCATTGCTTGTTTTCCAACCAACTTTGATAGACAAGATCAAGCTACAACAAGATTCAGATCTGAAGTTGTTACGTTTGAAGGAAAAGGTAAAACTCAGAGATGGTGGAGATTTTCAATTAGCTAATGATGGATCGGTTTACTTTCGAGGGAGAATATGTGTTCCTAATGAGGAAGAGTTAAAGCGTGATATTTTGGCAGAGGCTCATGCCACACCTTACTCGATACATCCAGGTAGTACAAAGATGTATAGAGATTTAAAGATGCACTATTGGTGGCCGAAAATGAAGAAAGATGTCGCTCAGTTTGTGGAACGTTGTTTAGTGTGTCAGCAAGTTAAAATTGAACATCAGAGACCTGCTGGGAAATTACAACCATTGTTAATACCAGAATAGAAGTGGCAACACATCATGATGGACTTTGTTACTGGCCTTCCAAGAACTCAGAAAGGATATAATTCGATTTGGGTAGTTATTGATCGTCTCACAAAATCTGCTCACTTCTTGCCAGTAAAGACTAATTATAGTATGGATCAATATGCTCGGTTGTATATCAAGGAAATCATTAGACTTCATGGAACACCAGTCTCAATAGTTTCTGATCGAGATCCGAAGTTTACATCTATCTTCTGGAAGAGTTTGCACAAGGCAATGGGGACTCAGTTGGCGTTCAGTACAACATTTCATCCCCAGACTGATGGGCAATCAGAAAGAACAATTCAAACATTGGAAGATATGTTTAGAGCTTGTGTATTAGATTTTCAGGTGACTTGGGATGAGTCTTTGTTATTGATTGAATTTGCTTACAATAACAGTTATCATTCTAGAATTGGGATGGCACCATATGAAGCTTTGTATGGCAGAAAATGTAGGTCGCCGGTTTACTGGGATGAAGTTGGAGAAAGAAAGTTATTAGGGCCCGAGTTAATTCGGCAAACGGCAGAAGCTGTGAGTAAGATAAGAAAAATTAGACAAAGATTGTATACTGCACAGAGCCGACAAAGGAGTTACACTGATACACGTCGTAGAGATCTAGAATTTAAAGTTGGTGATATAGTCTTTTTGAAGGTAACTTCTATGAAAGGTGTTATGAGGTTTGGTAAAAAGGGAAAGCTCAGCCCTAAGTTTATTGGACCGTTTGAAATTTTGAGAAGGGTTGGAAAACTTGCTTATGAGTTAGCATTACCACCAGCATTGTCAGGAGTTCATAACGTATTCCATGTGTCTATGTTGTGTAAGTACATTTCTGATCCGTCCCATATCTTAAGCTATGAGACGTTGGATTTGAGTCCGAATTTGACTTATCAACAACAACCAGTGAAGATTTTGGATTGTCAAGAAAAGATTTTAAGGACAAAGAGAATTTCTTTAGTCAAAGTTTTGTGGAGAAGTCAGAAAAGGGAAGAAATCACTTGGGAAAAAGAAGGTGAAATGAGATCCAAGTATCCAACTCTCTTTGGTATGTCAAATTTCGAGGACGAAATTTTGTTAAGGGGGGAGGAAATGTAACGACGAGCTTAATTAATTTAAAATAACTAAGTTTAACTATTATTTTAGCATCTTATTAGTAGTAACGTTAATCACTTTATATGAAATGTTTTTCTTTTTTGAGAATTTATGTGTTACAAAAATTATTTAACTACATTCTTTTTAAGAAACTATGCAGATGAGAGTTGACAACCATCGGAAGTGAAGCTGATCGATGTGCTTAGTCCATAAAATTGTTTGTATAAGAATGGTAATTTAAAGTTATAAAATTTACTTCAAATGATGTTTATTAAAATTTTCTATGGACTTATTTGCAAAGAAAATATATTTTTAAGGATCTAGCATAATTTTAAAATCTTTTGGGCATTTTATGTAATTTTAAGGAATTATTTTGCTAGCTGTCCACTCTATCCTTTAGTGCCACGTTATTCAAGCATAATGGTTATCCAATTGGATAAACCTTGCTATCCAAGGTTCGGTGAATGTATACACCTAGTTATCCAAGTTTTTTTTTTTTTTTTTTTTTGTGATTATCTACAATAGGGGCTGCTTACCGACCATTTGTAAGCAAGGTAGAAAGATGTGTAGCAAGAGAGAGAGAGAGAGAGAACTCAAAACTCATTTTCGGATTTCCACACAAACACCATTTTCTTTCAAGCTAGTTAAGCTCAAGGTAGGGTTTGGCGTCATTTTTGGAGCTCGAATTGTACAAGCTACCTAAGGTCAGTTTTAAGTAGGGTTTTTTTTAGTGGATTTTGAAGCTTTTCAAAGCTAGAAATTTGAGGTTTTAAGTTGAGATGCTATATGTTGAATGCATGCTTGGATTTGAACCCAAATGTGAAATTTCTAATTTAATTCAAGATTTTTAATGATTCTATGTTGTTGGTGATGTAATACATTGTGAGGTATGATTGTAAAAGAGTTTTACTATTTTTAATGTATTTAATGAAGTGGCAAAGGAGGTGTTTGTGAAAATGTTTGACTGAAATTTGTAAAACAGGGCACTATCCGAAATTCGTTTCTCTGTCTATACCCTGTATTTGAAGCTGAAATTTTGTGGAGTTAAAGTAGACATATGAAACATGCTGCCCACAAAATTTCACATGAAAATGCTGTAAAATGGAGTTTTGGTGAATTTTTAAATGTTGGGTCCTGTAGCTGGAAACTGGTGGACAGCCACTAGGAAGAAATTTTTGTTTGTGCTTAAAAATTGTCCTAAGGACCTTACATGGTTTAAAATGTTGAAAGGTGATATTATAACGCATATTTTTCTATTTTATATGATTGGTAATGGATTGAATATATATTTTAAAAAAAATGCAAAATGACTTGATCATGGATCTTAGGACAAGCTCGATCAACTTTCTCGCTATGGTGGAGTCAATCTCTCTGCGAGAGTTCAATTTTAAAGAGGTAAGTAGGAATTCTACTTACTATATCATTGAAACTTAAAAAGTATATGATATAGTATTTCAAGGTTTTTGACAAATGTTTCCCTTTATTGGAAATGGTATGATTTGCAAGTAGGAAAGCTAAGGGAATGTATGATTTATTGAAAGCTTTTGTAATGTGTTTATAATGTTTTAAGTTTTGCAAAGTTTTAGATATGGCCTATGGAATGATGGGAATATCTATGGAATGTTTATATGTCATTGGGACTGACTGATACCCACGGATGGGTCCCGAAAGGGACATGAATGATACCAACGTTTGGGATCTCAATGACAGTAATGAAAGTGTTTGGCAAAACCTAAAGGAAATGAATGGTAAATGATTCTGTAGCTTAAGCCCAATTTGTGCCATATCTCAAGAGTTTTCATGTTATGTTTTAAATGTTGGGTTGAATTTCTATTTGCTGTAACAAAATTTGAAATCCATTGAAAATTATATTTTAGATACCGATTGTAGTTTTAAAGGTTTTATGTTTAACTATGTTCCGCTTACTGGGCTTTTAGCTCATTTTAAAGTTTCATGGTACAGGTGAGGAAGAGAAGTAATGAGGAAGCAACATAGTGGCAGGCTGAACCTCTTTTAGGAAGCTGATGTCACAGAACCCATGTACATACTAAACTAAAGATGTTTCATGAAAAACGCTTATCAAAGAACTTTATGGGCTATACCACACAGTTTTCTTTTGAATAGTACTAACAATATGGGATAGTTGTAATATGGACTATTCCTATTTTGACTAAACTGTGAGAAGAGTTCTGTAAATATTTTTTTTATTAATCTTATCATACGACTATCTTGGCTTTACAATGTTTTTGTGTTATCGTGAAATTTTATGAATATATGGTTTAGTGACATGTTCAAGTTAGGTTTAGTTCAAGGCTAAACCGGCTAGGAAGTGTTACACAGAGTCTCATGGCAAAAGTAAATACTTCCTTCTCTTTATTGATGATTTTTCTAGAAAAACTGGGTGTATTTTTTGAAGGAAAAATCGGAAGTATTTGAAATCTTTAAGAGATTTAAGGTGCGTGTGGAGAATGAAAGCAACCTTACGATCAAGGCCATGAGAACCGATCGAGGTGGTGAATTCACATCAAATGAGTTCAAACAGTTTTGTGATGAAAAAGGCATCCGACGCCCGTTAACGATGCCAAGGACACCGCAACAAAATGGTGTGGCGGAGTGGAAGAATCAGACAATCTTGAACATGGCAAGAAGCATGCTAAAGACGAAGAAGATGTCGAGGGAATTTTGGGCGGAAGCCATAGCTTGTGCGGTCTATTTGACAAACCAAGCACTAACCAAAAGTGTGCTTGACAAGACGCCTCAAGAAACATGGAATGGAAAAAAACCCGGAATTGGTCACTTCAAGGTGTTTGGGAGTATTGCATATGCTCATGTGTTAGAAGAAAAAAGGATGAAGCTTGACGATCGAAGCGAGAAACTCATCTTTATCGGCTATGACGCAAGTTCAAAGGGTTATCGCCTCTACAATCCTTTGAATGGGAAGATAATTATTAGTCGTGATGTTGTTTTTGATGAGGAAGTCTCTTGGGATTGGAATATACAGGAGGAGGAGTATGATTTCCTTCCATACTTTGAAGAAGATGATGAAAACGAGCCAACCAGGGACGAAATGGGTGAAGTTTTGCCTATTCCAGTGTCACCCTAGTCGTCATTTGAAGGCTCAGTGTCATGCAATGCATCGTTCAGTAGAACGGAGGTATTTTCCAGCGATTCAGAGAACGAAATAAGCCCAAGAGGAACCCGAAGTCTACAGTAACTTAATGAGGTAAATGAAAATCAAAATGACATAATTCTCTATTGTCTTTTTGGTGATTGTGAGCCCATTAGTTTCCAAGAAGCCATTGCAAACAAAAAATGGAAGGATGCAATGGATGAAGAAATTCGAGCGATAGAGAAAAATGACACATGGGAGTTGACCAAGCTTCCAAAAGGGCACAAACCGATCGGAGTGAAGTGGATATACAAGACAAAGAGAAAGGCTAATGGCGATGTTGAGAGGCACAAGGCGAGACTAGTGGTGAAAAGGTATAGTCAACGACAAGGCATCGACTATGATGAGGTATTTGCCCCTGTTGTTCGCCTTGAAACTATTCGTTTGATTATTACTTTGGTAGCCCATAATCATTGGAAGATACATCAAATGGATGTCAAATCAGCATTTTTCAACTAAATTCTTGAGGAGGAGGTCTATGTGGAACAACCGTTGGGTTATAAAGTCAAGGGTGAAGAAGACAAAGTGCTTTGACTGAAGAAGGCTCTTTATGATTTGAAACAAGCACCGAGAGCATGGAATTCGAAGATTGACAAGTACTTTCAAGAGAAGAAGTATATGAAGTGTCCTTATGAGCATGCCCTCTACATCAAAATGCAAGGTGAAAGCATACTAATCATTTGTTTATATGTTGATGATTTAGTATTTACCGGAAACAATCTTAGAATGTTTGATGAGTTCAAAAGGGAGATGGCAAAGGAGTTTGAAATGACGGACATTGGTCTCATGAGTTATTATCTTGGGATCGAGGTCAAACAAGGTGAAGATTGGATTTTTATATCCCAAGAGGGCTATGCTAAAGAAGTGCTCAAAAGGTTCAACATGAATGATGCTATTTCGGTTGGAACACCAATGGAATGTGGAGTCAAAATCACCAAGCAAGATGGAGGAGAGAAGGTAGATTCTACACTTTTCAAAAGCTTGGTTGGAAGTTTGAGATACTTGACATGCACAAGACCGGATATTCTTTATTCGGTTGGAATCATAAGTTGATTTATGGAGGAGCCGACAACAACACATTTCAAAATGGCAAAGAGGATACTTCGCTACATCAAAGGGACGATTGGGTATGGTCTATTCGATGTCTCTTCTAGCAATTTTGATGTTGTTGGTTATTGTGATAGTGATTGGAGTAGTGACTTGGATGATCGAAGAGCACTACGGGGTTTGTATTTTTTATTGGTGAAACAGCGTTCACATGGATGTCAAAAAAGCAACCCATAGTCACATTATCAACATGCGAAGCGGAGTACGTTGCGGCAACTTCATGTGTATGTCATGCAATTTGGCTAAGAAACTTAGTGAAGGAGTTGAAGTTTCAAATGGAAGGTCCAATGGAGATTTTTGTTGACAACAAATTGGCCATTGCCTTAGCCAAAAATCCGGTGCTTCATGGGAGGAGCAAGCACATCTATACCCGATTTCACTACATTCGGGATTGCATTACGAAGAAAAAGGTGGTACTCAAATATGTCAAGTCACAAGACCAAGCTGCAGACATTTTCACAAAGCCTCTCAAGTTGGAGACTTTCATCAAAATGAGGAGTTTACTTGGTGTAACAAATCAAGTTAAAGGGCGGTGTTGAGAAAATAAAAGGTTTTTATTATTAAACTTTATTTGTGGTAATGTGTGGCTTTTGATTTTTGAGTAACCGGTTGTGGTTTAATGAGTAGTTATGTGAGTTAATTTGGGAGTTTATCTTTGTTTTAGAAGTTATGGGCATTTGATGACATTTATGGTTTTTAACCATTAATATTCTATGGTTGTTTTTGTAAGCCTATATAAAGGCATGCTTAGTTATATGAAAATATATAATTTCCTCTATACTTGTCCTTCACGTTTTTTTTTCTAACAATATAATACACTGATTGTAAGCATGTACGGATATAGAATATACTTATAATATAAGTATAACATACTTTATATATATGTATAATATATAATATACTACTTGTACGCACTTGCATATTTTAGTTTGTTAACTTTTTTTGTTCTTTTATATATATTGCCTTCACAGTGAGCGTGTGTGACGCCCCGACTTCCCAAGCCAGGTCGACACCATACTTACTTGTACTTATCTTACTTGAAAATTTGAGAATAATTTTTTTTTTTTCTTTAAAACATATTTACATAAGTTATCTTGTAGAGAAAACTTATCATGTATACATACTATACTGAAGATATCTTCTTAAGTCTTTAAACTTCATACATATTGCATAACATAATTTACTTTTGAGATTCAAAAGCGGTTGCGGAAAATTTTGCGTAGTGGTATCCCACACCGCCCTTCACCCGCCGCATCGTCCGCATAGCCCACCATTTAAGTTGCAGGCTTCTTACCTACAGTATGGAATACAAGAGTGAGCTTTCGCCCAGCAAGTACAAACATAATCTCACAAAACATTTAGAACATCTCAAAAACATGTCATTCATCATATAACATATGCATGAACCATTTATGATTGATTGAATGTCTTATGCTTTCTTATAGACTCAATCCTTTAACTTATTATCTTGTCTCAACATGTGGGCCCATAGTGTACGTACCGAAAGCGCGCAGCCTCCAGATAAAGCTAGGGTTTGCAAGGCCCTAACAGTTCTGGGAATTATAACTTGACCCTTCTCGATCACGGAAGGTAAATGTCACAACTGAAACCTCTAGCCTCCTCGATCACGGGAGGTTGGTACGACACCTTTCTCGATTTATCTTACCATATGGTTTAACATTAGTGAACATGCTTCATGATGTCACTATGTTATATCATACTTAACACTTGCCATAACATAGCATTCTTGAAAAACATGTCATTTATGGCATTTTTGTAAACCATGATACTTTTGAAAACATGGCATTTATGGTATTTTTGTAAACCATGACACTTTTAAAAACATGGCATTCTTATCAACATGGCATAACATGTCATAGAATATATATCGCATGGCATCACATATATAGTATGTACACTTGAAAATATAGTGTAAATAGCATAGCATAACATAGCACATTTGAAAATAGTATTTACTATTTCCATACTGCAGGTGAGGTTCGATACTTGCCTGAGATACTATGTCTGGGGTTTCGTTGCCTTAACTCAGATTGTAACTGCAGGTTACCTCCTGCTATTAAAAAGAACATAGGATAAGGATCCTATAAATATTGGTAACCTGTTCAATATTCTAATTATATGTCCTTTTACAAGCTTTGATCAACTACTAGGTTACTAATTGTAACCCTAGAGATTGTGGTTAATTATCTTGACCATTAGGTTACTTGAGGTAACCTTGGGTATTAAACCCATATGATTAGTATTAAATACTATTCTTATTATCGAGCCTAAGCCTTAGTAACTCGGTTATCCTTCCCGGTTACCACTCGTCATCTTTTGTTTTTTACACTTTAGCTTTTAAATCCAATTTGGAAAATTGGCTAGAAAATCTTTTGTTTTACTTCAAAATTCGAGGTTTTCAAAGTAAAACTTTATAAAACTCATTTAAGGCTGAAAACTGCTTTTGAAATAGTTTTCATAGTCAAAACAGGAAATGTTGATGTAAAATACAGTTTTTCTGTATGTTTGTAGAAAATCCTGTACAGGAATTTCTTTTCTCTGCACAGTTTTTATAGTTCAGGTTGTATTTAAAAATCCAAATGGAATTTGAAAAACTTGTCTTCACGAAAGTTCTTGCTCTTGAGAAATTCTAAAACTTTCATGTTTTAAGAAAAACCCAGTTCTGCTTGGATTCGTACCAGTTTTAATTTGAAACCCACTGGTCGTGTAAACTAGGTCTGGGCAGTTTAGTCTCGGATTTTCGTAAAAACGGAGGCCATTGGAGCCTCATTTTGCAAATCCGTCCGCGTGCCCTCTAGGAAAAACTGTTCTGAACAACTTTTGTGTTTTAAGTTTTGCCAATCGGCCTCTAAGGCCTAAAAATCGCTTTTTCCCGAAAACTGACCAGTTTCTACCCGAAATGGCAGTTTTCGGTTTCGATTTTTGTTTTACGTCCTAGACGTGAATCTAGCTCAACCAGCCACCGCGGGAGCCTAATATCAATCATGCAGCGGTTTCTAACGTTCAATATTCAACATGCAAGCCAATTTGAACAACATTCATAACCATGCAAAATCCTAAGCATTTAATCAAACACAAAGCATGCATATAAAACCACCAACCATAAAATCCTAATTAACCAAGCACATAACCTAAATTTCTTAACTAAGGCAGGGAATTAAAGTGAGCTTATGCTCTTACAAACTTTGCTTGAAATACATTTAAATTTCTCAATTGAAATTTAAATGAAAGTATAGGGTTTGAGGGAATTTACCTAGCTTCTACCCAAGGGTTTGGCTTGCTAGATTTGGTTCTCCCTTGGTCCCTCCTTGCTGCCACTAGGTCCGGCCCCTTTGGCTTGCTTGGCTCCAAACTTTTTCAGCCACTCTAGCACCAAGATCCGGTCACCACAACTCAAAATCCGGCCTCCAACTTGGTTAGTTCCTCCCTTTTTCCTTTCCCTCTACAGCCGGCCTCTTGGCAAAAGATTGTCCAAAACTTTCCAACTCTTTCTTGCTTGCTCTCCACACAAAATCCGACCACCCTAAGCTCTAATCACTCTTGGTTTTGGCAAAATTTCCTTTCTCTCCTTCCTTCTCACTCTCGGTTTTGGTGAAGAAAAATTGGCAAGGGTTTGGTTGCTTTTCTCTAATTTTTTTGAATTATGGTCACCTATTTATAGGCATTTGAAACTTTGCAAAATTGCTAGTTTAGTCCTTCAAAACTAACATTTTTGCACAAAATGGAGGTGAGGTGGCCGGCCAAAGCCTTGTGGAACAAGGGAAAATTTTGGCAATTTACTTAAATGGAAGAAATGATGTCATTTTTAAAAAGTAAGGTGATGTCATCCACCTTTAGGCCTTGTTTGGCTCTTTTGCTATTGTACAGTCCATTTTTAAGTTAACACAGGTATTTCCAATACTGGTTCACTAATACACAGTACAATTTAGTACTGTTATTTTAAACTGCAGTACAAAATTCATCTGTGTAGAAATGGACTGTATAAAAATTTTCTTATACAATCAAACTTCTTGGCCAAAGATAACCTAACTAATGTGCTTGATTTTCTATGGTGGTTTTTGAATCTTAACCATACCATTTTATCCGTAAAAATGGTTTTTACACGGTACAATTTTTATACTGAAAAATATTTAACCGTACCGCCTCATTTTCGATTTTTCGGGTCAACCATTGACTTTCTTGTCAATCATTGACTCTCTTGTCAAAATTGGACTATCATGAATTCATGAATTTCGTCATACCTTTTTGCTTAAAGGCCTATCATGAAGTCTCGTAATTAATTTACCGAGAACTCAATCATATACTGATAAAATCATGAATTTTGTATTAATATTCATAATTTTCATAAAATTGCACATAAACACATAATACGAACTATAAATTTCTTATTTACAAGAAATTGTGAGTTCGTGAAAATTTCGATTATTACAATCTACCCTCCTTAAAGAATTTTCGTCCTCGAAAATTAGAACAATTCGGGGTAGCTTTTTTCATCTCATCCTTCGCGTTCCCAGGTTGCCTCCTCAATCTCATGATTTCGCCATAGGACCTTAACTAAAGGTATAACCTTGTTCCTTAGCACCTTTTCTTCTCGTGCCAAAATTCGAACCGGTTTCTCCTCATATGTCAGATCTTCGTGAACCTCAATTGGTTCGTGGTCCAATACATGGATGGATCGAGATGTACTTCTTTAGCATCGACACATGAAATACATTGTGTACATATGCTAATTCCTGGGGCAAAGCCAACCTATAGGCCACGTTGCCAATTCTTTCCAATATTTCGAATGGCCCTATGTATCGTGGACTCAATTTCCCCTTCTTTCCGAATCTCATAACTCCTTGAATGGAGCAATTTGAGAAAACCAAGTCTCCTACTTGGAATTCTAGAGGCCTTCTGCGCTTGTCGCATAGCTCTTTTGTCGACTAAATGCAGTCTCCATTCGTCGGCGTATAAGTTTGACGGCATCAGTGGTTTTCCGAATGAAATCTGTGGACACAAGTTCCTTTTCCCTGGTCTCGTACCAATGGACTGGAGATCTGCACCTTCTTCCGTACAGAGCTTCGTAAGGAGCCATTCCAATTGAAGCTTGGAAACTGTTGTTGTACGAGAATTCAATCAAAGGAAGCTTTTATCCCAAGTTCCTTTGAAATCCATCACAGACGCTCGCAACATGTCTTCCAGGGTCTGAATGGTCCTCTCGGATTGCCCGTCCGTTTGAGGATGAAAAGCTGTACTAAAGGTAGCTTGGTACCCATGGCTTGATGTACACTTCTCCAGAACTTAGAAGTGAAACGACCATCACGATCAGAGATGATTGTCTTTGGAATCCCATGGTAGCGAACAATCTGCGCGACGTATAGTTCCGCCAGCTGTTCCACCGAAAAGCTAAGCTTGATGGCGATAAATGTGCAGACTTCGTCAAACGATCAACAATCACCCATATAGATCATTGCCACTGGGAAGTTCGGGGTAGTCCAACCACGAAATCCATCGTCACTTGGTCCCATTTCCATTCTGGGATGGAAATTTTCTGCAACTCTCCCCCGACGTTGTGTTCTGCCTTCACCCTTTGACATGTAAGGCATTTGCTGACGAATGTAGCGACGTCATTCTTCATTCTGGGCCACCAAAAACTTTCCTTCAAGTCTTGGTACATCTTTGTAGCTCCTGGATGGACGGAATACGGAGTCTCATGAGCTTCCTTCATGATTTGTTCCTTCAACTTGTCGTCGTTAGGGATGCATAATCTATTTTTTCCGATAGAGTATGCCCTCATCCGATATGTTGAAGTCTGACTCCTTTTCTTCCAGGACTTCGTTCCTTGTTCTGAGCAGCGAGGCATCTCCTTCTTGTCGCTCTTTCATACCATCTAAAATGGTAGGTTGGAAGGTTAGGGCAGCTAAACTTCCCGTAATAAGCTCTATTCCAGCTTCTATTAGCTCCTTCTGAAGAGGTTCGGTCAATGGCTGTATTGACATCAACGAGGAAGATGACTTCCGACTAAGGGCATCAGCTACTTTGTTAGCCTTCCCTGGATGGTAACGGATGTCTATGTCATAATCCTTCACCAATTCGAGCCATCTTCTTTGCCTCATGTTAAGCTCTTTTTGTGTGAAGATATACTTCAAACTCTGATGATCTGTGTAGACTTCACACTTACTGCCGTAAAGGTAGTGCCTCCAGATTTTGAGCGCAAATACTACCGCCGGCAAGTTCCAAATCATGCGTCGGGTAGTTCTTCTCATGATCCTTTAGCTGGCGTGAAGCATAAGCGATCACCTTTCCATTTTGCATGAGCACGGCTCCCAATCCTATTTTAGAAGCATCGCTGTATATCACGAAGTTTCCTTCTTCCACATTTGGAATTGTGAGAATCGGAGCGCGAGTCAGCCTGTTTTTCAGCTCTTGGAAGTGCTCTTCACACTTTGCAGTCCATTCGTACTTCTTTCCTTTCCGTGTAAGTGCAGTGAGTGACGCTGCAATTTTAGCAAATCCTTCGACGAAACGTCGGTAGTAGCCCGCCAAGCCGAGGAACTACGTACTTCGGTGACATTTTCGGAGCTGGCCATTCCTTACTGCTCAATTTGGCCGGATCTACAGATATGCCGTTCTTGGAGACCACATGTCCTAAGAAATGGACCTTTTTCAACCAAAATTCACACTTTTGAATTTAGCGTAGAGCTGATTTTGCTTTAAAATTCGTAAAGCAATCCTTAAATGCTCCTCATGCTCCTCCTTTGTTCTTGAATAAATCAGGATATCATCTATAAAGACAATAACAATTTATCCAAGTAATCCTTGAATACTCGATTCATCAGGTCCATAAAGGCTGCTGAGCATTTGTCAGTCCGAATGGCATAACGAGGAACTCGTAATGTCCATAACGTGTTCGAAAAGCTGTCTTGGGAACGTCTCCTTCCCTAATTCGAAGCTGGTGATATCCGGATCGCAGGTCAATCTTCGAGAAAATTGAAGCTCCTCTCAGCTGATCAAACAGATCGTCGATCCGAGGCAAGGGATACTTGTTCTTGATAGTTATCTTGTTCAATTCCCGATAGTCAATGCACATCCTAAGAGTGCCGTCCTTCTTTTTAACAAACAGAACTGGAGCTCCCCATGGCGAGTAGCTCTGACGAATGAATCCTCGATCCAGAAGCTCTTGTAACTGAATCTGCAGTTCCTTAAGTTCGGCAGGCGCCATCCTATACGGAGCCTTGGATACTGGTGCTGATCCAGAAGTAACTCAATCTCAAAGGAAATCTCTCGTTCTGGTGGCAGTCCTGGCAACTCTTCAGGAAAACCTCTATAAATTCTCTGACTATCGGTACTTCCTCCGGTCTGCTTTTGGTTTCAAGCATCTTATCCACTATGTTGGCTAGAAATCCCATACATCCTTCTGCCAACAATTTCCTAGCCTTCAGCGCAGAAATGAACATTTCGGCTGTTTTGGAGTCGATCCTCTAAACATAAACTCCTTGTCTCCAATGGCTTGAACGTACCGTACGCGTGGACAGTCGATAACTGCGTTGTATTCCCCAAGAAATCCATTCCCAAGATGACGTCGTAGTCGAATAGGTCAATGATGATCAAATTGACATACATTTCCCTACCACATATAATTATTGGAACATGACGTACCCAATAATCAGACAACAGAATCTCCCGGAGGGTAATGCAGTCCTAAATGTTTTTCCGATCCTATCACTTGCTCTACTAGTTTCTTAGCGAATCTAGGCGATGTGAACGAATGCGTAGCTCCAGAATCAATTAACACATAAGCATCTTGTTGAGCAAAAGGAAGCTGACCTGTCACCACTGTGGAAGGTCCAGCTTGAGCATCCTCCTTTGTGTAGGCGTAAATCGTCCTTGCGGTTCTGGAGCTTCCAACCTGCCTTGGGAGATTTCGGGTCCCTCGAGCTTCATCTGTGCCGCATGAAGTTGAGGTCCCTGTCCTCTCTGTTGGTTCTGCGGACTCTGGGGGTTAAGATTGCAGCTTCTAGCATAGTGGCCTTCCTTGCCACAAAGAAACAGCGACCGTTTCCAACACGGCACTCTCCCGGGTGCTTTCTCCCACATTTCTGACAAGTGGGATTATTGTTGTTATCAGGAGTATTTCTCTTTTGGGGAAAATTCTGTTGATTCCCCTGTCCTCCTGAATTCCACCTTCTCTTCTGCTGGTTGTTGCCGGTACGGTCTGTTGTTGTTGTTGTTCTGGCCCAAAGGTCCTCCTTGACCTTTCTGTTGCGGAGTTTGGCCCTGCTTGGTCTGGTTCTGTTTGGCCTGGGCTTTTTCTCCCTCTTCTCCTGGAAAAATTTAGCCCTTTGCTCCTTGTTCTGACCCACCCAATATTCAGCTCGAATTGCCCTGCTGACACATTCGCAACAGTGAGTGGTGGATGGGGGCCACTGCTGATTACCACTGCTAAGTCTGAGCGGAACATTCTCATCATTCTTCTTACTTTGTCCCTTTCGGAACTGATGAGGTGAGGGCAGAGACGTGCTAGCTGCTCAAACTTTTTGACAGCTTCGGCTACTGACAGATTTCCTTGGCGGAACTTGTCGAACTCGTCTTGTTGAGCCTCCATGACCTCAGTATTGAAGTACTTTTCCTTAAATTCCTCCACAAAGTCCTCCCAAGTCATCTGAGTCACATCTCGCTGGATCTGAACTGTTTCCCACCAGAGGCGAGCATCTTTCGTAACATATATGATGCACAAGGACTTTCTCCTGATCGTTGAGTCTGAGGAAATTTAGGGCGACCTGGAGGTCAATCAACCAGTTGTCAGCCTCGATTGGGTTCGTAGACCCCTCGAATTCCGGTGCCTTCATTCGCCGAAATCTGTCATAAAGTTCTTCTGGAGTTCGAACCAGAGGTGCTGGTGGCACAGCTGCAGGCGCAACAGGTACTTCAGGGCTATGGGGTTCTCTGGATCACCGGGACATCATCAGGAATTTCCGGTGCAGCAGGCTGATTCATAGGTGCTGGTGGTACCTCAGCATTTGGAGGTCCCTGATTCTGCTGAGCTATCTGAGCTCTAAGTCCTCCTATCTCCTGCTGTTGTGCTAACATCATCTGCCTTAGCTCATTCAGCTAAGCTGCAAGATCGATGTCCTGGGTCGGTACTCTTCTACGCTTTGGTGGCATGGTTCTGTACGGAAATAAGGAAATAAATTCAGTTTCTTGAAATCATGCCTTTTATATAGAACCATAATCTTCATTCCATATAAAAGCATAACATGAACATATCTGAATTCATCATGTTCTCGTTCGTATCTCCTTCACAACAGGAGTACCTAACCATAACATTTGGGGAAGATATAAAACTTTCCCATCATTTCCGTACGTCACCTAGTTATCGCCACCAAGCTAAGACACCACCCAACGTCATCCCTGTATCCAACATTCTCCAGCATGGCCGAAGAAATACTTACTACGCATATAAAATCTTAACTCTAATCGTAAGAAAATAACATAACTTACTTGGGCCGTTGCAGAAGCGATGTGAGGCGAAGTGAAGTAGGCTGGCAGGATACCGCTCTGATACCAAACTGTGACGCCCCGACTTCCCAAGCCAGGTCGACACCATACTTACTTGTACTTATCTTACTTGAAAATTTGAGAATAATTTTTTTTTTTCTTTAAAACATATTTACATAAGTTATCTTGTAGAGAAAAACTTATCATGTATACATACTATACTGAAGATATCTTCTTAAGTCTTTAAACTTCATACATATTGCATAACATAATTTACTTTTGAGATTCAAAAGCGGTTGCGGAAAATTTTGCGTAGTGGTATCCCACACCGCCCTTCACCCGCCGCATCGTCCGCATAGCCCACCATTTAAGCTGCAGGCTTCTTACCTACAGTATGGAATACAAGAGTGAGCTTTCGCCCAGCAAGTACAAACATAATCTCACAAAACATTTAGAACATCTCAAAAACATGTCATTCATCATATAACATATGCATGAACCATTTATGATTGATTGAATGTCTTATGCTTTATTATAGACTCAATCCTTTAACTTATTATCTTGTCTCAACATGTGGGCCCATAGTGTACGTACCGAAAGCGCGCAGCCTCCAGATAAAGCTAGGGTTTGCAAGGCCCTAACAGTTCTGGGAATTATAACTTGACCCTTCTCGATCACGGAAGGTAAATGTCACAACTGAAACCTCTAGCCTCCTCGATCACGGGAGGTTGGTACGACACCTTTCTCG
>CM046364.1:11726834-11747822 GCA_025413025.1 Ficus hispida | reverse complement strand
TTTCACGAACTCACAATTTCTTGTAAATAAGAAATTTATAGTTCGTATTATGTGTTTATGTGCAATTTTATGAAAATTATGAATATTAATACAAAATTCATGATTTTATCAGTATATGATTGAGTTCTCGGTAAATTAATTACGAGACTTCATGATAGGCCTTTTAAGTAAAAAGGTATGACGAAATTTCATGAATTCATGATAGTCAAATTTTGACAAGAGAGTCAATGATTGACAAGAAAGTCAATGGTTGACCCGAAAAATCGAAAATGAGGCGGTACGGTTAAATATTTTTCAGTATAAAAATTGTACCGTGTAAAAGCCATTTTTACGGATAAAATGGTATGTTTAAGATTCAAAAACCACCATAGAAAATCAAGCACATTAGTTAGGTTATCTTTGGCCAAGAAGTTTGATTGTATAAGAAAATTTTTATACAGTCCATTTCTACACAGATGAATTTTGTACTGCAGTTTAAAATAACAGTACTAAATTGTACTGTGTATTAGTGAATCAGTATTGAAATACTGTGTTAACTTAAAAATGGACTGTACAATAGGAAAAGAGCCAAACAAGGCCTAAAGGTGATGACATCACCTTACTTTTTAATGACATCATTTCTTCCATTTAAGTAAATTGCCAAAATTTTTCCTTGTTCCACAAGGCTTTGGCCGGCCACCTACCTCCATTTTGTGATGTTAGTTTTGGGACTAAATAGCCAATTTTGAAAGTTTCAAATGCCTATAAATAGGTGACCCCATAATTCAAAAAAATTAGAGAAAAGCAACCAAACCCTTGCCAATTTTTCTTCACCAAAAACCGAGAGTGAGAAGGAAGGAGAGAAAGGAAATTTTGCCAAAACCAAGAGTGATTAGAGCTGTAGGGTGGTCGGATTTTGTGTGGAGAGCAAGCAAGAAAGAGTTGGAAAGTTTTGGACAATCTTTTGGCCAAGAGGCGGCTGTAGAGGGAAAGGAAAAGGGAGGAACTAACCAAGTTGGAGGCGGATTTTTGAGGTTGTGGTGACCGGATCTTGGTGCTAGAGTGGCTGAAAAAGTTTGGAGCCAAGCAAGCCAAAGGGGCCGGACCTAGTGCAGCAAGGAGGGACCAAGGGAGAACCAATCTAGCAAGCCAAACCCTTGGGTAGAAGCTAGGTAAATTCCCTCAAACCCTATACTTTTCATTTAAATTTCAATTGAGAATTTAAATGTATTTCAAGCAAAGTTTGTAAGAGCATAAGCTCACTTTAATTCCCTGCCTTAGTTAAGAAATTTAGGTTATGTGCTTGGTTAATTAGGATTTTATGGTTGGTGGTTTTATATGCATGCTTTGTGTTTGATTAATGCTTAGGTTTTGCATGGTTATGAATGTTGTTCAAATTGGCTTGCATGTTGAATATTGAACGTTAGAAACCGCTGCATGATTGATATTAGAGCTCCCGCGGTGGCTGGTTGAGCTAGATTCCACGTCTAGGGACGTAAAACGAATCGAAACCGAAAACTGCCATTTCGGGTGAATCTGGTCAGTTTTCGGGAAGCCGATTTTAGGCCTTTAGAGGCCGAATTAGGCAAAACTTAAAACACAAAAGTTGTTCAGAACAGTTTTTCCTAGAGGGCAACGCGGACGGATTTGCAAAATGAGGCTCCAATGGCCTCCGTTTTTACGAAAATCCGAGACTAAACTGCCCAGACCTAGTTTACACGACCAGTGGGTTTCAAATTAAAACTGGTACGAATCCAGCAGAACTGGGTTTTTCTTAAAACATGAAAGTTTTAGAATTTCTCAAGAGCAAGAACTTTCGTGAAGACAAGTTTTTCAAATTCCATTTGGATTTTTAAATACAACCTGAACTATAAAAACTGTGCAGAGAAAAAGAAATTCCTGCACAGGATTTTCTACAACATACAGAAAAACTGTATTTTTACATCAACATTTCCTGTTTTGACTATGAAAACTATTTCAAAAGCAGTTTTCAGCCTTAAATGAGTTTTATTAAGTTTTACTTTGAAAACCTCGAATTTTGAAGTAAAACAAAAGATTTTCTAGCCAATTTTCCAAATTGGATTTAAAAGCTAAAGTGTAAAAACAAAAGATGACGAGTGGTAACCGGGAAGGATAACCGAGTTACTAAGGCTTAGGCTCGATAATAAGAATAGTAATTACTATCATATGGTTTAATACCCAAGGTTACCTCAAGTAACCTAATGGGTCAAGATAATTAACCACAATCTCTAGGGTTACAATTAGTAACCTAGTAGTTGATTCAAAGCTTGTAAAAGGACATATAATTAGAATATTGAACAGGTTACCAATATTTTATAGGATTCTTATCCTATGTTCTTTTTAATAGCAGGAGGTAACCTGCAGTTACAATCTGAGTTAAGGCAACGAAACCCCAGACATAGTATCTCAGGCAAGTATCGAACCTCACCTGCAGTATGGAAATAGTAAATACTATTTTCAAATGTGCTATGTTATGCTATGCTATTTACACTATATTTTCAAGTGTACATACTATGATATGTGATGCCATGCGATGATATATTCTATGACATGTTATGCCATGTTGATAAGAATGCCATGTTTTTAAAAGTGTCATGGTTTACAAAAATACCATAAATGCCATGTTTTCAAAAGTTCATGGTTTACAAAAATGCCATAAATGACATGTTTTCAAGAATGCTATGTTATGGCAAGTGTTAAGTATGATATAACATAGTGACATCATGAAGCATGTTCACTAATGTTAAACCATATGGTAAGATAAATCGAGAAAGGTGTCGTACCAACCTCCCGTGATCGAGGAGGCTAGAGGTTTCAGTTGTGACATTTACCTTCCGTGATCGAGAAGGGTCAAGTTATAATTCCCAGAACTGTTAGGGCCTTGCAAACCCTAGCTTTGTCTGGAGGCTGCGCGCTTTCGGTACGTACACTATGGGCCCACATGTTGAGACAAGATAATAAGTTAAAGGATTGAGTCTATAATAAAGCATAAGACATTCAATCAATCATAAATGGTTCATGCATATGTTATATGATGAATGACATGTTTTTGAGATGTTCTAAATGTTTTGTGAGATTATGTTTGTACTTGCTGGGCGAAAGCTCACTCTTGTATTCCATACTGTAGGTAAGAAGCCTGCAGCTTAAATGGTGGGCTATGCGGACGATGCGGCGGGTGAAGGGCGGTGTGGGATACCACTACGCAAAATTTTCCGCAACCGCTTTTGAATCTCAAAAGTAAATTATGTTATGCAATATGTATGAAGTTTAAAGACTTAAGAAGATATCTTCAGTATAGTATGTATACATGATAAGTTTTTCTCTACAAGATAACTTATGTAAATATGTTTTAAAGAAAAAAAAAAATTATTCTCAAATTTTCAAGTAAGATAAGTACAAGTAAGTATGGTGTCGACCTGGCTTGGGAAGTCGGGGCGTCACAGTTGGTATCAGAGCGGTATCCTGCCAGCCTACTTCACTTCGCCTCACATCGCTTCTGCAACGGCCCAAGTAAGTTATGTTATTTTTTACGATTAGGATTAGTTAAGATTTTTATGGCTAGTAAGTATTTTCTTCAACGGCCATGCTGGAGAATGTTGGATACAGGGATGACGTTGGGTGGTGTCTTAGCTTGGTGGCGATAACTAGGTGACGTACGGAAATGATGGGAAAGTTTTATATCTTCCCCAAATGTTATGGTTAGGTACTCCTGTTGTGAAGGAGATACGAACGAGAACATGATGAATTCAGATATGTTCATGTTATGCTTTTATATGGAATGAAGATTATGGTTCTATATAAAAGGCATGATTTCAAGAAACTGAATTTATTTCCTTATTTCCGTACAGAACCATGCCACCAAAGCGTAGAAGAGTACCGACCCAGGACATCGATCTTGCAGCTCAGCTGAATGAGCTAAGGCAGATGATGTTAGCACAACAGCAGGAGATAGGAGGACTTAGAGCTCAGATAGCTCAGCAGAATCAGGGACCTCCAAATGCTGAGGTACCACCAGCACCTATGAATCAGCCTGCTGCACCGGAAATTCCTGATGATGTCCCGGTGATTCCAGAGAACCCATAGCCCATGAAGTACCTGTTGCGCCTGCAGCTGTGCACCAGCACCTCTGGTTCGAACTCCAGAAGAACTTTATGACAAATTTCGGCGAATGAAGGCACCGGAATTCGAGGGGTCCACGAACCCAATCGAGGCTGACAACTGGTTGATTGACCTCCAGGTCGCCCTAAATTTCCTCAGACTCAACGATCAGGAGAAAGTCCTTTGTGCATCATATATGTTACGAAAAGATGCTCGCCTCTGGTGGGAAACAGTTCAGATCCAGCGAGATGTGACTCAGATGACTTGGGAGGACTTTGTGGAGGAATTTAAGGAAAAGTACTTCAATACTGAGGTCATGGAGGCTCAACAAGACGAGTTCGACAAGTTCCGCCAAGGAAATCTGTCAGTAGCCGAAGCTGTCAAAAAGTTTGAGCAGCTAGCACGTCTCTGCCCTCACCTCATCAGTTCCGAAAGGGACAAAGTAAGAAGAATGATGAGAATGTTCCGCTCAGATTTAGCAGTGGTAATCAGCAGTGGCCCCCATCCACCACTCACTGTTGCGAATGTGTCAGCAGGGCAATTCGAGCTGAATATTGGGTGGGTCAGAACAAGGAGCAAAGGGCTAAATTTTTCCAGGAGAAGAGGGAAGAAAAAGCCCAGGCCAAACAGAACCAGACCAAGCAGGGCCAAACTCCGCAACAGAAAGGTCAAGGAGGACCTTTGGGCCAGAACAACAACAACAACAGACCGTACGGCAACAACCAGCAGAAGAGAAGGTGGAATTCAGGAGGACAGGGGAATCAACAGAATTTTCCCCAAAAGAGAAATACTCCTGATAACAACAATAATCCCACTTGTCAGAAATGTGGGAGAAAGCACCCGGGAGAGTGCCGTGTTGGAAACGGTCGCTGTTTTCTTTGTGGCAAGGAAGGCCACTATGCTAGAAGCTGCAATCTTAACCCCCAGAGTCCGCAGAACCAACAGAGAGGACAGGGACCTCAACTTCATGCGGCACAGATGAAGCTCGAGGGACCCGAAATCTCCCAAGGCAGGTTGGAAGCTCCAGAACCGCAAGGACGATTTACGCCTACACAAAGGAGGATGCTCAAGCTGGACCTTCCACAGTGGTGACAGGTCAGCTTCCTTTTGCTCAACAAGATGCTATGTGTTAATTGATTCTGGAGCTACGCATTCGTTCACATCGCCTAGATTCGCTAAGAAACTAGGTAGAGCAAGTGATAGGATCGGAAAAACATTTAGGACTGCATTACCCTCCGGGGAGATTCTGTTGTCTGATTATTGGGTACGTCATGTTCCAATAATTATATGTGGTAGGGAAATGTATGTCAATTTGATCATCATTGACCTATTCGACTACGACGTCATCTTGGGAATGGATTTCTTGGGGAAATACAACGCGGTGATCGACTGTCCACGACGAACGGTCACGTTCAAGCCAGTTGGAGACAAGGAGTTTATGTTTAGAGGATCGACTCCAAAACAGCCGAAAATGTTCATTTCTGCGCTGAAGGCTAGGAAATTGTTGGCAGAAGGATGTATGGGATTTCTAGCCAACATAGTGGATAAGACGCTTGAAACCGAGAGCAGACCGGAGGAAGTACCGATAGTCAGAGAATTTATAGAGGTTTTTCCTGAAGAGTTGCCAGGACTGCCACCAGAACGAGAGATTTCCTTTGAGATTGAGTTACTTCCTGGATCAGCACCAGTATCCAAGGCTCCGTATAGGATGGCGCCTGCCGAACTTAAGGAACTGCAGATTCAGTTACAAGAGCTTCTGGATCGAGGATTCATTCGTCAGAGCTACTCGCCATGGGGAGCTTCAGTTCTGTTTGTTAAAAAGAAGGACGGCACTCTTAGGATGTGCATTGACTATCGGGAATTGAACAAGATAACTATCAAGAACAAGTATCCCTTGCCTCGGATCGACGATCTGTTTGATCAGCTGAGAGGAGCTTCAATTTTCTCGAAGATTGACCTGCGATCCGGATATCACCAGCTTCGAATTAGGGAAGGAGACGTTCCCAAGACAGCTTTTCGAACACGTTATGGACATTACGAGTTCCTCGTTATGCCATTCGGACTGACAAATGCTCCAGCAGCCTTTATGGACCTGATGAATCGAGTATTCAAGGATTACTTGGATAAATTTGTTATTGTCTTTATAGATGATATCCTGATTTATTCAAGAACAAAGGAGGAGCATGAGGAGCATTTAAGGATTGCTTTACGAATTTTAAAGCAAAATCAGCTCTACGCTAAATTCCAAAGTGTGAATTTTGGTTGAAAAAGGTCCATTTCTTAGGACATGTGGTCTCCAAGAACGGCATATCTGTAGATCCGGCCAAGATTGAGGCAGTAAGTGAATGGCCAGCTCCGAAAAATGTCACCGAAGTACGTAGTTTCCTCGGCTTGGCGGGCTACTACCGACGTTTCGTCGAAGGATTTGCTAAAATTGCAGCGTCACTCACTGCACTTACACGGAAAGGAAAGAAGTACGAATGGACTGCAAAGTGTGAAGAGCACTTCCAAGAGCTGAAAAACAGGCTGACTCGCGCTCCGATTCTCACAATTCCAAATGTGGAAGAAGGAAACTTCGTGATATACAGCGATGCTTCTAAAATAGGATTGGGAGCCGTGCTCATGCAAAATGGAAAGGTGATCGCTTATGCTTCACGCCAGCTAAAGGATCATGAGAAGAACTACCCGACGCATGATTTGGAACTTGCGGCGGTAGTATTTGCGCTCAAAATCTGGAGGCACTACCTTTACGGCAGTAAGTGTGAAGTCTACACAGATCATCAGAGTTTGAAGTATATCTTCACACAAAAAGAGCTTAACATGAGGCAAAGAAGATGGCTCGAATTGGTGAAGGATTATGACATAGACATCCGTTACCATCCAGGGAAGGCTAACAAAGTAGCTGATGCCCTTAGTCGGAAGTCATCTTCCTCGTTGATGTCAATACAGCCATTGACCGAACCTCTTCAGAAGGAGCTAATAGAAGCTGGAATAGAGCTTATTACGGGAAGTTTAGCTGCCCTAACCTTCCAACCTACCATTTTAGATGGTATGAAAGAGCGACAAGAAGGAGATGCCTCGCTGCTCAGAACAAGGAACGAAGTCCTGGAAGAAAAGAGTCAGACTTCAACATATCGGATGAGGGCATACTCTATCGGAAAAATAGATTATGCATCCCTAACGACGACAAGTTGAAGGAACAAATCATGAAGGAAGCTCATGAGACTCCGTATTCCGTCCATCCAGGAGCTACAAAGATGTACCAAGACTTGAAGGAAAGTTTTTGGTGGCCCAGAATGAAGAATGACGTCGCTACATTCGTCAGCAAATGCCTTACATGTCAAAGGGTGAAGGCAGAACACCAACGTCCGGGGGGAGAGTTGCAGAAAATTTCCATCCCAGAATGGAAATGGGACCAAGTGACGATGGATTTCGTGGTTGGACTACCCCGAACTTCCAGTGGCAATGATACTATATGGGTGATTGTTGATCGTTTGACGAAGTCTGCACATTTTATCGCCATCAAGCTTAGCTTTTCGGTGGAACAGCTGGCGGAACTATACGTCGCGCAGATTGTTCGCTACCATGGGATTCCAAAGACAATCATCTCTGATCGTGATGGTCGTTTCACTTCTAAGTTCTGGAGAAGTGTACATCAAGCCATGGGTACCAAGCTCACCTTTAGTACAGCTTTTCATCCTCAAACGGACGGGCAATCCGAGAGGACCATTCAGACCCTGGAAGACATGTTGCGAGCGTCTGTGATGGATTTCAAAGGAACTTGGGATAAGAAGCTTCCTTTGATTGAATTCTCGTACAACAACAGTTTCCAAGCTTCAATTGGAATGGCTCCTTACGAAGCTCTGTACGGAAGAAGGTGCAGATCTCCAGTCCATTGGTACGAGACCAGGGAAAAGGAACTTGTGTCCACAGATTTCATTCGGAAAACCACTGATGCCGTCAAACTTATACGCCGACGAATGGAGACTGCATTTAGTCGACAAAAGAGCTATGCCGACAAGCGCAGAAGGCCTCTAGAATTCCAAGTAGGAGACTTGGTTTTTCTCAAAATTGCTCCATTCAAGGGAGTTATGAGATTCGGAAAGAAGGGGAAATTGAGTCCACGATACATAGGGCCATTCGAAATATTGGAAAGAATTGGCAACGTGGCCTATAGGTTGGCTTTGCCCCAGGAATTAGCATATGTACACAATGTATTTCATGTGTCGATGCTAAAGAAGTACATCTCGGATCCATCCCATGTATTGGACCACGAACCAATTGAGGTTCACGAAGATCTGACATATGAGGAGAAACCGGTTCGAATTTTGGCACGAGAAGAAAAGGTGCTAAGGAACAAGGTTATACCTTTAGTTAAGGTCCTATGGCGAAATCATGAGATTGAGGAGGCAACCTGGGAACGCGAAGATGAGATGAAGAAAAGCTACCCCGAATTGTTCTGATTTTCGAGGACGAAAATTCTTTAAGGAGGGTAGATTGTAATAATCGAAATTTTCACGAACTCACAATTTTCTTGTAAATAAGAAATTTATAGTTCGTATTATGTGTTTATGTGCAATTTTATGAAAATTATGAATATTAATACAAAATTCATGATTTTATCAGTATATGATTGAGTTCTCGATAAATTAATTACGAGACTTCATGATAGGCCTTTTAAGTAAAAAGGTATGACGAAATTTCATGAATTCATGATAGTCCAATTTTGACAAGAGAGTCAATGATTGACAAGAAAGTCAATGGTTGACCCGAAAAATCGAAAATGAGGCGGTACGGTTAAATATTTTTCAGTATAAAAATTGTACCGTGTAAAAGCCATTTTTACGGATAAAATGGTATGGTTAAGATTCAAAAACCACCATAGAAAATCAAGCACATTAGTTAGGTTATCTTTGGCCAAGAAGTTTGATTGTATAAGAAAATTTTTATACAGTCCATTTCTACACAGATGAATTTTGTACTGCAGTTTAAAATAACAGTACTAAATTGTACTGTGTATTAGTGAATCCAGTATTGGAAATACCTGTGTTAACTTAAAAATGGACTGTACAATAGCAAAAGAGCCAAACAAGGCCTAAAGGTGGATGACATCACCTTACTTTTTAAAAATGACATCATTTCTTCCATTTAAGTAAATTGCCAAAATTTTTCCCTTGTTCCACAAGGCTTTGGCCGGCCACCTCACCTCCATTTTGTGCAAAAATGTTAGTTTTGAAGGACTAAACTAGCAATTTTGCAAAGTTTCAAATGCCTATAAATAGGTGACCCCATAATTCAAAAAAATTAGAGAAAAGCAACCAAACCCTTGCCAATTTTTCTTCACCAAAAACCGAGAGTGAGAAGGAAGGAGAGAAAGGAAATTTTGCCAAAACCAAGAGTGATTAGAGCTTAGGGTGGTCGGATTTTGTGTGGAGAGCAAGCAAGAAAGAGTTGGAAAGTTTTGGACAATCTTTTGGCCAAGAGGCCGGCTGTAGAGGGAAAGGAAAAAGGGAGGAACTAACCAAGTTGGAGGCCGGATTTTTGAGGTTGTGGTGACCGGATCTTGGTGCTAGAGTGGCTGAAAAAGTTTGGAGCCAAGCAAGCCAAAGGGGCCGGACCTAGTGGCAGCAAGGAGGGACCAAGGGAGAACCAAATCTAGCAAGCCAAACCCTTGGGTAGAAGCTAGGTAAATTCCCTCAAACCCTATACTTTTCATTTAAATTTCAATTGAGAAATTTAAATGTATTTCAAGCAAAGTTTGTAAGAGCATAAGCTCACTTTAATTCCCTGCCTTAGTTAAGAAATTTAGGTTATGTGCTTGGTTAATTAGGATTTTATGGTTGGTGGTTTTATATGCATGCTTTGTGTTTGATTAAATGCTTAGGATTTTGCATGGTTATGAATGTTGTTCAAATTGGCTTGCATGTTGAATATTGAACGTTAGAAACCGCTGCATGATTGATATTAGGCTCCCGCGGTGGCTGGTTGAGCTAGATTTCACGTCTAGGACGTAAAACAAAAATCGAAACCGAAAACTGCCATTTCGGGTAGAAACTGGTCAGTTTTCGGGAAAAAGCGATTTTTAGGCCCTTAGAGGCCGAATTTGGCAAAACTTAAAACACAAAAGTTGTTCAGAACAGTTTTTCCTAGAGGGCAACGCGGACGGATTTGCAAAATGAGGCTCCAATGGCCTCCGTTTTTACGAAAATCCGAGACTAAACTGCCCAGACCTAGTTTACACGACCAGTGGGTTTCAAATTAAAACTGGTACGAATCCAAGCAGAACTGGGTTTTTCTTAAAACATGAAAGTTTTAGAATTTCTCAAGAGCAAGAACTTTCGTGAAGACAAGTTTTTCAAATTCCATTTGGATTTTTAAATACAACCTGAACTATAAAAACTGTGCAGAGAACAAGAAATTCCTGTACAGGATTTTCTACAAACATACAGAAAAACTGTATTTTTACATCAACATTTCCTGTTTTGACTATGAAAACTATTTCAAAAGCAGTTTTCAGCCTTAAATGAGTTTTATAAAGTTTTACTTTGAAAACCTCGAATTTTGAAGTAAAACAAAAGATTTTCTAGCCAATTTTCCAAATTGGATTTAAAAGCTAAAGTGTAAAAAACAAAAGATGACGAGTGGTAACCGGGAAGGATAACCGAGTTACTAAGGCTTAGGCTCGATAATAAGAATAGTAATTTAATACTAATCATATGGGTTTAATACCCAAGGTTACCTCAAGTAACCTAATGGGTCAAGATAATTAACCACAATCTCTAGGGTTACAATTAGTAACCTAGTAGTTGATCAAAGCTTGTAAAAAGGACATATAATTAGAATATTGAACAGGTTACCAATATTTTATAGGATCCTTATCCTATGTTCTTTTTAATAGCAGGAGGTAACCTGCAGTTACAATCTGAGTTAAGGCAACGAAACCCCAGACATAGTATCTCAGGCAAGTATCGAACCTCACCTGCAGTATGGAAATAGTAAATACTATTTTCAAATGTGCTATGTTATGCTATGCTATTTACACTATATTTTCAAGTGTACATACTATGATATGTGATGCCATGCGATGATATATTCTATGACATGTTATGCCATGTTGATAAGAATGCCATGTTTTTAAAAGTGTCATGGTTTACAAAAATACCATAAATGCCATGTTTTCAAAAGTATCATGGTTTACAAAAATGCCATAAATGACATGTTTTTCAAGAATGCTATGTTATGGCAAGTGTTAAGTATGATATAACATAGTGACATCATGAAGCATGTTCACTAATGTTAAACCATATGGTAAGATAAATCGAGAAAGGTGTCGTACCAACCTCCCGTGATCGAGGAGGCTAGAGGTTTCAGTTGTGACATTTACCTTCCGTGATCGAGAAGGGTCAAGTTATAATTCCCAGAACTGTTAGGGCCTTGCAAACCCTAGCTTTATCTGGAGGCTGCGCGCTTTCGGTACGTACACTATGGGCCCACATGTTGAGACAAGATAATAAGTTAAAGGATTGAGTCTATAAGAAAGCATAAGACATTCAATCAATCATAAATGGTTCATGCATATGTTATATGATGAATGACATGTTTTTGAGATGTTCTAAATGTTTTGTGAGATTATGTTTGTACTTGCTGGGCGAAAGCTCACTCTTGTATTCCATACTGTAGGTAAGAAGCCTGCAACTTAAATGGTGGGCTATGCGGACGATGCGGCGGGTGAAGGGCGGTGTGGGATACCACTACGCAAAATTTTCCGCAACCGCTTTTGAATCTCAAAAGTAAATTATGTTATGCAATATGTATGAAGTTTAAAGACTTAAGAAGATATCTTCAGTATAGTATGTATACATGATAAGTTTTTCTCTACAAGATAACTTATGTAAATATGTTTTAAAGAAAAAAAAAAAATTATTCTCAAATTTTCAAGTAAGATAAGTACAAGTAAGTATGGTGTCGACCTGGCTTGGGAAGTCGGGGCGTCACACACGCTCACTGTGAAGGCAATATATATAAAAGAACAAAAAAAGTTAACAAACTAAAATATGCAAGTGCGTACAAGTAGTATATTATATATTATACATATATATAAAGTATGTTATACTTATATTATAAGTATATTCTATATCCGTACATGCTTACAATCAGTGTATTATATTGTTAGAAAAAAAAACGTGAAGGACAAGTATAGAGGAAATTATATATTTTCATATAACTAAGCATGCCTTTATATAGGCTTACAAAAACAACCATAGAATATTAATGGTTAAAAACCATAAATGTCATCAAATGCCCATAACTTCTAAAACAAAGATAAACTCCCAAATTAACTCACATAACTACTCATTAAACCACAACCGGTTACTCAAAAATCAAAAGCCACACATTACCACAAATAAAGTTTAATAATAAAAACCTTTTATTTTCTCAACACCGCCCTTTAAACTTGATTTGTTACACCAAGTAAACTCCTCATTTTGATGAAAGTCTCCAACTTGAGAGGCTTTGTGAAAATGTCTGCAGCTTGGTCTTGTGACTTGACATATTTGAGTACCACCTTTTTCTTCGTAATGCAATCCCGAATGTAGTGAAATCGGGTATAGATGTGCTTGCTCCTCCCATGAAGCACCGGATTTTTGGCTAAGGCAATGGCCAATTTGTTGTCAACAAAAATCTCCATTGGACCTTCCATTTGAAACTTCAACTCCTTCACTAAGTTTCTTAGCCAAATTGCATGACATACACATGAAGTTGCCGCAACGTACTCCGCTTCGCATGTTGATAATGTGACTATGGGTTGCTTTTTTGACATCCATGTGAACGCCGTTTCACCAATAAAAAATACAAACCCCGTAGTGCTCTTCGATCATCCAAGTCACTACTCCAATCACTATCACAATAACCAACAACATCAAAATTGCTAGAAGAGACATCGAATAGACCATACCCAATCGTCCCTTTGATGTAGCGAAGTATCCTCTTTGCCATTTTGAAATGTGTTGTTGTCGGCTCCTCCATAAATCAACTTATGATTCCAACCGAATAAAGAATATCCGGTCTTGTGCATGTCAAGTATCTCAAACTTCCAACCAAGCTTTTGAAAAGTGTAGAATCTACCTTCTCTCCTCCATCTTGCTTGGTGATTTTGACTCCATATTCCATTGGTGTTCCAACCGAAATAGCATCATTCATGTTGAACCTTTTGAGCACTTCTTTAGCATAGCCCTCTTGGGATATAAAAATCCAATCTTCACCTTGTTTGACCTCGATCCCAAGATAATAACTCATGAGACCAATGTCCGTCATTTCAAACTCCTTTGCCATCTCCCTTTTGAACTCATCAAACATGCTAAGATTGTTTCCGGTAAATACTAAATCATCAACATATAAACAAATGATTAGTATGCTTTCACCTTGCATTTTGATGTAGAGGGCATGCTCATAAGGACACTTCATATACTTCTTCTCTTGAAAGTACTTGTCAATCTTCGAATTCCATGCTCTCGGTGCTTGTTTCAAATCATAAAGAGCCTTCTTCAGTCAAAGCACTTTGTCTTCTTCACCCTTGACTTTATAACCCAACGGTTGTTCCACATAGACCTCCTCCTCAAGAATTTAGTTGAAAAATGCTGATTTGACATCCATTTGATGTATCTTCCAATGATTATGGGCTACCAAAGTAATAATCAAACGAATAGTTTCAAGGCGAACAACAGGGGCAAATACCTCATCATAGTCGATGCCTTGTCGTTGACTATACCTTTTCACCACTAGTCTCGCCTTGTGCCTCTCAACATCGCCATTAGCCTTTCTCTTTGTCTTGTATATCCACTTCACTCCGATCGGTTTGTGCCCTTTTGGAAGCTTGGTCAACTCCCATGTGTCATTTTTCTCTATCGCTCGAATTTCTTCATCCATTGCATCCTTCCATTTTTTGTTTGCAATGGCTTCTTGGAAACTAATGGGCTCACAATCACCAAAAAGACAATAGAGAATTATGTCATTTTGATTTTCATTTACCTCATTAAGTTACTGTAGACTTCGGGTTCCTCTTGGGCTTATTTCGTTCTCTGAATCGCTGGAAAATACCTCCGTTCTACTGAACGATGCATTGCATGACACTGAGCCTTCAAATGACGACTAGGGTGACACTGGAATAGGCAAAACTTCACCCATTTCGTCCCTGGTTGGCTCGTTTTCATCATCTTCTTCAAAGTATGGAAGGAAATCATACTCCTCCTCCTGTATATTCCAATCCCAAGAGACTTCCTCATCAAAAACAACATCACGACTAATAATTATCTTCCCATTCAAAGGATTGTAGAGGCGATAACCCTTTGAACTTGCGTCATAGCCGATAAAGATGAGTTTCTCGCTTCGATCGTCAAGCTTCATCCTTTTTTCTTCTAACACATGAGCATATGCAATACTCCCAAACACCTTGAAGTGACCAATTCCGGGTTTTTTTTCCATTCCATGTTTCTTGAGGCGTCTTGTCAAGCACACTTTTGGTTAGTGCTTGGTTTGTCAAATAGACCGCACAAGCTATGGCTTCCGCCCAAAATTCCCTCGACATCTTCTTCGTCTTTAGCATGCTTCTTGCCATGTTCAAGATTGTCTGATTCTTCCACTCCGCCACACCATTTTGTTGCGGTGTCCTTGGCATCGTTAACGGGCGTCGGATGCCTTTTTCATCACAAAACTGTTTGAACTCATTTGATGTGAATTCACCACCTCGATCGGTTCTCATGGCCTTGATCGTAAGGTTGCTTTCATTCTCCACACGCACCTTAAATCTCTTAAAGATTTCAAATACTTCCGATTTTTCCTTCAAAAAATACACCCAAGTTTTTCTAGAAAAATCATCAATAAAGAGAAGGAAGTATTTACTTTTGCCATGAGACTCTGTGTAACACTTCCTAGCCGGTTTAGCCTTGAACTAAACCTAACTTGAACATGTCACTAAACCATATATTCATAAAATTTCACGATAACACAAAAACATTGTAAAGCCAAGATAGTCGTATGATAAGATTAATAAAAAAAATATTTACAGAACTCTTCTCACAGTTTAGTCAAAATAGGAATAGTCCATATTACAACTATCCCATATTGTTAGTACTATTCAAAAGAAAACTGTGTGGTATAGCCCATAAAGTTCTTTGATAAGCGTTTTTCATGAAACATCTTTAGTTTAGTATGTACATGGGTTCTGTGACATCAGCTTCCTAAAAGAGGTTCAGCCTGCCACTATGTTGCTTCCTCATTACTTCTCTTCCTCACCTGTACCATGAAACTTTAAAATGAGCTAAAAGCCCAGTAAGCGGAACATAGTTAAACATAAAACCTTTAAAACTACAATCGGTATCTAAAATATAATTTTCAATGGATTTCAAATTTTGTTACAGCAAATAGAAATTCAACCCAACATTTAAAACATAACATGAAAACTCTTGAGATATGGCACAAATTGGGCTTAAGCTACAGAATCATTTACCATTCATTTCCTTTAGGTTTGCCAAACACTTTCATTACTGTCATTGAGATCCCAAACGTTGGTATCATTCATGTCCCTTTCGGGACCCATCCGTGGGTATCAGTCAGTCCCAATGACATATAAACATTCCATAGATATTCCCATCATTCCATAGGCCATATCTAAAACTTTGCAAAACTTAAAACATTATAAACACATTACAAAAGCTTTCAATAAATCATACATTCCCTTAGCTTTCCTACTTGCAAATCATACCATTTCCAATAAAGGGAAACATTTGTCAAAAACCTTGAAATACTATATCATATACTTTTTAAGTTTCAATGATATAGTAAGTAGAATTCCTACTTACCTCTTTAAAATTGAACTCTCGCAGAGAGATTGACTCCACCATAGCGAGAAAGTTGATCGAGCTTGTCCTAAGATCCATGATCAAGTCATTTTGCATTTTTTTTAAAATATATATTCAATCCATTACCAATCATATAAAATAGAAAAATATGCGTTATAATATCACCTTTCAACATTTTAAACCATGTAAGGTCCTTAGGACAATTTTTAAGCACAAACAAAAATTTCTTCCTAGTGGCTGTCCACCAGTTTCCAGCTACAGGACCCAACATTTAAAAATTCACCAAAACTCCATTTTACAGCATTTCATGTGAAATTTTGTGGCAGCATGTTTCATATGTCTACTTTAACTCCACAAAATTTCAGCTTCAAATACAGGGTATAGACAGAGAAACGAATTTCGGATAGTGCCCTGTTTTACAAATTTCAGTCAAACATTTTCACAAACACCTCTTTGCCACTTCATTAAATACATTAAAAATAGTAAAACTCTTTTACAATCATACCTCACAATGTATTACATCACCAACAACATAGAATCATTAAAATCTTGAATTAAATTAGAAATTTCACATTTGGGTTCAAATCCAAGCATGCATTCAACATATAGCATCTCAACTTAAAACCTCAAATTTCTAGCTTTGAAAAGCTTCAAAATCCACTAAAAAAAACCCTACTTAAAACTGACCTTAGGTAGCTTGTACAATTCGAGCTCCAAAAATGACGCCAAACCCTACCTTGAGCTTTAACTAGCTTGAAAGAAAATGGTGTTTGTGTGGAAATCCGAAAATGAGTTTTGAGTTCTCTCTCTCTCTCTCTCTTGCTACACATCTTTCTACCTTGCTTACAAATGGTCGGTAAGCAGCCCTATTGTAGATAATCACAAAAAAAAAAAAAAAAAAAAAAACTTGGATAACTAGGTGTATACATTCACCGAACCTTGAGATAGCAAGGTTTATCCAATTGGATAACCATTATGCTTGAATAACGTTGGCACTAAAGGATAGAGTGGACAGCTAGCAAATAATTCCTTAAAATTACATAAAATGCCCAAAAGATTTTAAAATTATGCTAGATCCTTAAAAATATATTTCTTTGCAAATAAGTCCATAGAAATTTTAATAAACATCATTTGAAGTAAATTTTATAACTTTAAATTACCATTCTTATACAAACAATTTTATGGACTAAGCACATCGATCAGCTTCACTTCCGATGGTTGTCAACTCTCATCTGCATAGTTTCTTAAAAAGAATGTAGTTAAATAATTTTTGTAACACATAAATTCTCAAAAAAGAAAAACATTTCATATAAAGTGATTAACGTTACTACTAATAAGATGCTAAACATAATAGTTAAACTTAGTTATTTTAAATTAATTAAGCTCGTCGTTACATTTCCTCCCCCCTTAACAAAATTTCGTCCTCGAAATTTGACATACCAAAGAGAGTTGGATACTTGGATCTCATTTCACCTTCTTTTTCCCAAGTGATTTCTTCCCTTTTCTGACTTCTCACAAAACTTTGACTAAAGAAATTCTCTTTGTCCTTAAAATCTTTTCTTGACAATCCAAAATCTTCACTGGTTGTTGTTGATAAGTCAAATTCGGACTCAAATCCAACGTCTCATAGCTTAAGATATGGGACGGATCAGAAATGTACTTACACAACATAGACACATGGAATACGTTATGAACTCCTGACAATGCTGGTGGTAATGCAACTCATAAGCAAGTTTTCCAACCCTTCTCAAAATTTCAAACGGTCAATAAACTTAGGGCTGAGCTTTCCCTTTTTACCAAACCTCATAACACCTTTCATAGAAGTTACCTTCAAAAAGACTATATCACCAACTTTAAATTCTAGATCTCTACGACGTGTATCAGTGTAACTCTTTGTCGGCTCTGTGCAGTATACAATCTTTGTCTAATTTTTCTTATCTTACTCACAGCTTCTGCCGTTTGCCGAATTAACTCGGGCCTAATAATTTCTTTCTCCAACTTCATTCCCAGTAAACCGGCGACCTACATTTTCTGCCATACAAAGCTTTCAATATGGTGCCATCCCAATTCTAGAATGATAACTGTTATTGTAAGCAAATTCAATCAATAACAAAGACTCATCCCAAGTCACCTGAAAATCTAATACACAAGCTCTAAACATATCTTCCAATGTTTGAATTGTTCTTTCTGATTGCCCATCAGTCTGGGGATGAAATGTTGTACTGAACGCCAACTGAGTCCCCATTGCTTGTGCAAACTCTTCCAGAAGATAGATGTAAACTTCAGATCTCGATCAGAAACTATTGAGACTGGTGTTCCATGAAGTCTAATGATTTTGATATACAACGAGCATATTGATCCATACTATAATTAGTCCTTTACTGGCAAGAAGTGAGCAGATTTTGTGAGACGATCAATAACTACCCAAATCGAATTATATCCTTTCTGAGTTCTTGGAAGGCCAGTAACAAAGTCCATCATGATGTGTTCGCACTTCTATTCTGGTATTAACAATGGTTGTAATTTCCCAGCAGGTCTCTGATTTCATATTTAACTTGCTGACCACTAAACAACGTTCACACAAACTGAGCGACATCTTTCTTCATTTTCGGCCACAATAGTGCATCTTTAAATCTCCTATAATCTTTGTACTACCTGGATGTATCGAGTAAGGTGTGGCATGACCTCTGCCAAAATATCACGCTTTAACTCTTCCTCATTAGGAATACATATTCTCCCTCGAAAGTAAATCCGATCCATCATTAGCTAATTGAAAATCTCCACATCTCTGAGTTTACCTTTTCCTTCAAACGTAACAACTTCAATCTGAATCTTGTTGTAGCTTGATTTGTCTATCAAAGTTGGTTGCAAAACAAGCAATGATAAACTAGCTCGAGTTTCTTCTGTCATTACTTCCATTCTAACTTACATAAATCTGCTTGAATCTGCTATGACTTGTCAAAGATTTTCTACTCAAAGCATCAGCTACAACATTTGCTTTACCCGAATGATAGTTGATGGAACAATCATAATCCTTGACTAATTCCAGCTATCGTCTCTGCCGTATATTCAATTCCTTTTGGGTGAATAAATACTTCAAACTCTTATGATCTGTAAATATTTCACACTTTCCACCATACAGATAATGCCTCCAAATCTTAAGGGCGAAAACAACTGCTGCCAATTCAAGATCATGTGTCGGATAATTTTTCTCATAATCCTTCAACTGCCTAGAAGCGTAGGCTATAACTTTTCCATTTTGCATAAGACACAACCTAACCCATTCTTTGAAGCATCACTGTAAACAGAAAAACCGTCAGTTTCAGAAGGTAGCGTAAGAACTGGAGCTGATATCAATCTTCTTTTCAATTCTTGGAAACTCTTCTCACAAGCTGTTGACCACTCAAACTTTACATTCTTCCTTGTCAAAGCTGTCAAAGGAATGGCAATTCTGGAAAATCCTTCAACAAATCTTCTGTAGTAACCAGCAAGACCTAAGAAACTTCGAACCTCTGAAACAGTGTTAGGTCTTGGCCAAGTATTAACTGCCTCAACTTTGCTCGGATCCACATAAATCCTTCCTTTGTCACAACGTGTCCAAGAAATGCAATCTTCTCTAGCCAAAACTCACATTTCTTGAATTTGGCATACAACTGCTTATCCTTCAAAATCTGTAATACTGTTCTTAAATGCTCACTATGCTCCTCATGGGTGCATGAGTATACCAGGATGTCGTCGATAAACACTATGACAAATTTGTCAAGGAAATCTTTAAAGACTCGATTCATCAAGTCCATAAAGGCTGCTGGTGCATTAGTGAGTCCAAAAGGCATAACGAGAAATTCGTAGTGGCCATACCGTGTTCTGAAAGCTGTCTTCTGAATATCAGTCTCCTTAACCTTTAACTGATGATATCCCGACCGTAAGTCAATCTTAGAAAACACCGATGCTCCTCTTAACTGATCAAACAAATCATCAATACGTGGTAGAGGATATTTATTTTTCACGGTAACTTTGTTCAGTTCTCTATAGTCAATACAAAGTCTGAAACTTCCATCTTTCTTCTTAACAAACAAAACCGGTGCACCCCACGGCGAGAAACTAGGACGAATGAAGCCCTTATCTAGTAATTCCTGAAGTTGCACCTTTAACTCCTTCAACTCTGTTGGTGCCATCCTATATGGTACTTTAGAAATAGGTGCTGTTCCCGGAACCAAATCAATAACAAATTCAATCTCTCGATTAGGTGGTAGCCCTGGAAGGTCTTCTGGAAATACTTCAATATTCCCGTACGACTGGCACACATCTTCTGTTTTAAACTTTGCTCAACTGTTGTATCAACTACATAAACTAAATAACCTTTACAGCCCTTACGATCAACTTTCGTGCTTTCATCACTGAAATAATTGAGGAAGAATTCACACCACTAAATTTGAATCGTTGCCCATCAGCCAACTGGAAAACAACCATCTTCTTACGACAATCAATTGTTGTTCTATTTTTGGACAACCAATCCATCCCCAATATCACTTCAAAACTTTTAATATCCAATACAACCAAATCGCAAACATCGTCCTCCCTTCCAACTCTACTGAGCAAGACCTTAATATCGTATCAGATTCCAACACTTTACCAGATGGAATAGACACACTATACTTTGTTGATATCTTTTCTGGAATTTGTCCCGACTTCATAGCAAATGCGGGGGAAACAAATGAATGTGTCGAGCCGGAGTCAAATAAAACACTAGCAATAATTCCATTCAATAAAAATATTACCTGTAACAACAAAAGGATCACATCAGCCTCCTCGGTAGTCATTGCGAATACTCCTCAGTAGTCATTGCGAATACTCGACCCTGTACCCCTTGTTGTCCACTACGAGTAGTTGTTGCATTATTAAAAAAAAAACTTTCGATGGAAGTTTCTCTCTCTAAATGGAAATTTCTCTCTTTAGATGAAAGTTTCTCTCTATTATATGAAGATTTAGTTTCAAAATGGTGGGGGGCTAGGTGGAAAAGTGAAAAAAAATA